>RJWJ010024009.1:0-24011 GCA_004363605.1 Indri indri
TAAATGCAATTATACACTCAATTTTTCTTTTTGTTTTTCTTCTTTTGCTCAGTGTGAGGTTTGTGAGTTTTAACCATGATTTTGCATAAATCTTATTATAAATCATGAAATGCATATAAAAGATTAATCTTTTTATATTACATGAGTATATTGAAACTAATAATATTTTTATAGCAAGATTAATTGCAAATATCTAGGGGGCAAAAGGACATGCAAAGAATATTGAAACCCTGACAGACACCTGGGTTCCTTTTCTGACTTTGCAGCTTCATAGGTACCTAATTATGGATAATCATAATATTGAGTCTCAGTTATTATTATTTTCAGTTTGCTTTTTTGTCTCCTAATTCAGCTAGCAAGATTAAATTAAGTATAAAAGCTCATTGAGCTATAAACATTCTATGATTCTTTATTCTGTGGTTCTCAAACCTAAATTAATCTTACTCAGTTTGCGTTTTCATCATTTGTCCTATATGACATAAATTAGCAAGCAAAAACAAATTTAGAGGCTTACCTTGTGATGAATTATAACGAGTGGTTAAATCAAAAGTTTTTGCCTGTCACTTCAAAGGAAAGAACAAATATTCTCATAAATGCAGAAGCACCAATGAGGGAAGAGGCACTCTTGGCACATAAGCAGCTTGCTTTGTTTTGTCTTAGCTTTGCTTTGATTTATTTCTGTCTTCTTTTTCTTTCTGATGTTCCTTTATTCTTTATTCAAGGAGCATTTAATGCTCACTTCCTAGATGTCAAGCTTCCTATCAAGGGGCGAGGATACTAATGATACAAGACATCCTGGAGATCATGGTGGGGGTGAAGGAGATAGAAGAATAAGCAAAGAACTCTCAAGGAATGTGATGGGACTCTAAATTAGTGACTGAGTTCTAGGTGACCCAGCTTTTAATCTGCTTACTTTTCAAAATTTAAAAAATGGTAAACCATTGAAATCTTTTGTTAAGAGAAGTTTAGCACACTAAAATAGACTAAACACATACTTACTACGTGCCAGAGACTTTGCCCTAGACATCAGTGATATTTAGTTGTGATACATAATTAGTTGTCAGCAAATATTCACTCCCATTCCCACCCCTCCACCTCCATTGAAGGGATTAGTTTGTCTTCTCCATTGGTGGTTGGCTTGGCCATGTGACTTTCTTTGTCCAATAAAACATAGGCAGAAAGGACACTGTACCATTTCCAAGATTTTATGATCATCTATATGTATTTCTACCCATGCATTTGGGAACTTCTCTGGCATAAGGCACATGCCCTGTAAGTAGCCATTGCCTCTCTACCAGGGCTTCAGAATGTGCTAGATGGCACAGAGCTTCTCGGCTAGCTGTGCACCCACAGACTGAAAGAGACACTCCCAGCCTCCTGCAGATGAGCAAGAGAACAAATGCCCCTGTGACTTTGCATTGGATTATTCATAGGGAAAGGTAACACAAAGATGGGCATCACAGCTGTCCTCAAGGTGCTAATGTTCTGACAGGTAATTTGCATATAATGTGGTAAGTCTTGTGGGAGAGCTTTGCTCTGGAAACAGACAGAAACTGATAAGTGAGGAGAGCCTAAAGGTTTAAAAGTTGCCAGTCAGGAAAGGACAGCTTGGAGTGAATTGGAATGAGCAGAGATATAAAAATATTTCCAAACAGGGACCAGAATATGCAAAGAAGCATGGAAAATAACCTATTTTCAGAGAATCCGTGATGCTTCTTTTTATGTATCAACTTGACTGGGCTAAGGGTTACCCAGATAGCTGGTAAAACATTATTTCTGGGTGTGTCTGTGAGAGTGTTTTAGGAATAAATTAGCATTTGCATTAGTAGACTGAGTAAAGAAGATCTGCTATCATGAGTGTCAGTGGCCATCTTTCGATCTGTTGAGGGCCTGGATAGAACAAAAATATACAGGAAGGGTGAATTTGCTCTCTCTTCTCGAGCTGGTACATACGTCTTCTGCCCTCAGGCATCAGAGCAGGTTCTTGGTCCGTAGGACTCTGGGAATTATACCAGTGGCCCCCCCAGTCTCTCAGGACTTCAGATCCAGATTGAAGTACACCAACAGCTTTCATGGTTCTACAGCCTGCAGATTGTGGGACGTCCCTCAGCTTCCATTATCACGTGCACCATTTCCCACAATGATGCACCTCCTCTTATCATCTCTACCTATCTGTATATCCTGTTGGTTCCGTTGGGAGAACCCTGACTTACACGGAGCCTCAGGCAGTTCAGTGATGTGAGTGTGAGGTGAGCACTAGCAAGAGGTGAGGCTGGGGAGCAAGGCAGTGCACAAAGAGGTGAGGGAGTGTCTGTGCTACCCACCACCAAGACCCAATAATCCTCAGCGTCTGTTCCTCCCACACACTCCTTTCCACAGAGCTTTAAAGAAAACACGCATAGTGCCATTTCACCACTAATGCTAAGTTATGGCTTTACTCATGAAAATCATGAGGATGTCCAGTGATATTTATAAGAACTGAATTTTCAGGACAGTGAATGCAACTGTGGTTGTGGGAAGGTTTACTTATATTATTCTTAAAAACTTAAGAAAATGTATTGTTTAAAAGGTGCATTGGTACATAATTCATGTGATTTGAAGAAGCTTTTAATACAGTCAAGTCAATGTTTAGTTTAATTAAATATATAATTTGACTCTTGGTTCAAATCACTATTTCACTATTTATGGTTGTGACATCTTTGTCCCACTGTACTACCTGATATATATTTTTAATTATTAAATTGCTGAAATGATTTAGCAATTCTATGCAATTAAGCACAATATGAAGTTGTTCAAAGCAGTAGTTGTAATTCAGCAAATTTACCTTGATTGATTAATAGATAAATAAAAATGATCACATACAATGCTCCTATGAGCATAATTTCCTAAAAGTTTGATATCATTCCACTGTTCTCTGCATAGGTGTGCTGCTGTTTTAACCACTAAAATTACATCACTTGCTCTAAATGTACCAATTACATCATTGGTACATTTTCATTAACTAAAGTATAAATCCCATTCTAACTTGAACCCCCTAAAAATGTTATGTTCATGTGTTGGGAGGCACATGACACACAGATGGTCCAAAGTTTTCATTGAATGAAATAAAAATGCATCTCTTTTCCTAACTGCTAATTTTGCTGCTATATAGCCTCTTACCTGCACCCGTTTATGTAGCTTGTATAGATATCTTTTGAATCACAAAGTATGAGTTAATTTAAAAATACTACATGATTTGTAGCCAATATACACCCTTTCTGATAAGCTATTCTACATAAAAACTCCCTACATTTAGACACTTCAAGTTATTTTAGAAATGTTGCAATGACAATGAATAAAGTATGCATAGGAGAAGGATTTTTTTCAGCAATGACTTTATTACTTATTGTGCTTATGAATAAAATGGAAAAGCTATTTCACTATTTATGGTTGTGACATCTTTGTCCCACTGTACTACTTGATATATATTTTTAATTATTAGATTGCTGAAATGATTCAGCAATTCTATGCAATTAAGCATAATATGAACTTGTTCAAAGCAGTAGTTGTAATTCAGCAAATAGAGGCTTGAAGGCCTTTCCCTCTGTAGGAACTTTCTAGAAGCTATAGGACAATAAAGAGCAAATGAGTATAATTTTAAAGAAACTTTGTATTTTGAACTAATTTTAAACTTACAAAAAAGTTGTGAAAACAGTATGAAAAGTTTCCTCATCTTCCTCACCTCACCACCCTAACATTGCTATTTGACATAGCTATAGTATAATTACCAAGTAAAGGACCTTAACTTTGGTACATTTTCATTAACTAAAGTATAAATCCCATTCTAATTTCATCAGTGTTTTCCAGTAATGCCCTTTTCATGTCCAAGGACTCTAACCCAGAGACCATATTGCATAAAATTAATATTTCTGCCTTAGACTTCTCCTGCCTGTAACCTTTCCTTGTTTACCCTTAGCTTTCATGACATTGACACTTTTAAAAAAAGGTTTTGTTTTTGTCTGTTTTGTGTTGCTATAACAGAATACCTGCTGTTGGGAAATTTATAAGAAAAGAAGTTTATTTAGACCACGGTTCTGAAAGCTAGGAAGTGCAAGGGCGTGACCCTGGCTTCTGGAGAGCACTTTCCTGCTGCAACCAAACATGGCAGAGAAGGTCAAGGAGGAAAGGAATAGGTGTGAGGAGGGAAAACCTGAGGGGTGCCAAGGTTTAAAACAACCTACTCTAGCGAGAATAAATCCATTCTTGCAGGAACTAATCCATCCTCCCCAGAATGAGAACTCGCCACTATGAGAATGCACCAAGCCATTCATGAGGGATCTCCCACCGTGACCCAAACATACTCTACTGGGCCCCACCTTCCACCACTGCCACATTCTGGATCAAATCTCAACATGAGTTTTGGTGGGGACTCACTCAAACCTTAGCAAGTTTTAATTGACAAATAATAATTTTATGTATTTATGGGGCACAATGTGACGTTTTGACACATGTATACATTGTGTAATGACATAATCAGGGAAATTAGCATATTCATCATCTCAACCATTTATCATTTCTTTGTCATGAGAACATTCCAAATCCTCTCTTCCAGCTATTTTGAAATATGCAATACATTATTGTCAACTACAGTTACCCTACTGTGTCACAGAGCACCAGAACTTACTCCTTTAATATAAGTGTGAAATTGTACCATTGGCCAACCTCTCCTCATCCTCGACTTCCTTTACCCTCCACATCCTTTGGTAACCGCTATTCCACTCTCTGCTTCTATGAGATAACTTCTCTTAGATTCCACACGTGAGAGAGGTCATGGTGTATTTGTCCTTCTGTGCTTGTCTTTCATGACCTTAACACTCTTGGAGATTAGCCATTTTGTGGGCACTCTCTCCATTCGGATCAGTCTAGTTTCCTCTCACAATCAGAGCAAGTTGTAGACGTTTGACATTAATACCACAGCAATTATCTCCTCAGTGCATCACATCAAAGATTAGTGATGTGCGTGTGTCTTATTACTGGAGACTTGGCTCCGTGTGTATCTACCAGATTTCTCAAACCTAAAGTTGCTATCTCTCCCTTTGTGCGTTGTTAAGTATCTTGGGGGAAATGCTTTGAAACTATGAAAATCCTATTTCTCTGTAAACTTTCACCCATTAATTTTTAGCATATATAGGTGCACCTTGTCTGGAACATTCATTACTGGGTGTTTGCCTGATGATATTCTCTATTCCTTACATTCTGTCAATTGGCATTCTGCTCTGAGAAGGTGCTGCCTCTTCTCCCGTGTAGGTTGGCTTGCTTATTTATTTATATATTCATTGGATTGCTTTATATTAGTAGGAAGTCATGAATATTTATCTCATTTTCTAAGTTAAAATCCAATAGTATAGGTATTTATTACACGTCTCGAAATTGTTCTATCTTTGGCCATTAGGAACTGTCAGGTCGGCTTCTGTGTTCTTTTAACAAGCCCTTCATCCTTTTGTCTTTTTTGTGTTTCCTTATTTTCTGGCAACGCGAGATGATGCAACAGGTTCATCTTGTGTTTCCCCTGCCCTGGTCCTGGAATCAACCACTACTCCAAGAGGCCCTGGTTCCTTTTACTTTGAACAGCATTTAGAGATCAAGATCTGGGTGGTAGGTGTGCTCACTGCTACTTGAGTATTATTGCTTCTGGCCCTCTCAGTAGATGGAGCTAGGAAATAAATGTATACATGCTAACTCACAATGCACAGATCTCTATGTGCATATCTATGTGTGTGTCTAGACATATTTAGAAACCAAGAGTAGTTTATGCATCATTTTAATTGTGTGCATCTTTAAATATATGTATATTTGTTTATATATTTAAAGGTCAAACTCAACATTTTTTCTCATGAATAAAACCTCATTTCATTAAACATTTTTCTGGATGTGTCATGTGGTATTGTCCCCATTCCTTTCCTTGTCTTATGACTTGTGGCAGAAATAAATTTTGCCTCTCACATCTGCCTGCTGAAATTCTACCTGCTCGTCCAGATTCAACTACAATATTTCATTTATGAAAATGTGTTATTTCTCTCTTCTTTGCATCCATTGCACTTTCCTCATATTTTTCATGTGGTTTATTTTGATTACATTTTAAACTACTTTATATGCCATTTGCTTAAAAACAGATTTGAGTTTTAATTTATGTTTTGTCATTTGCATATGTGTGGGATAGTAGCTGGGAGATTGCACAGGTCATCTTTTGTTTTGTTTTGCTCAGCATCCTTTCAAATACAGACTATCCCCCAACCCCAATAGACACATGCTTCTTGGGGCCTGCAAGTCATAATGGCCATCAACCACTTTTATCCACTTTGTTACAAAGGTGGACATGTGACCTGGTCCTACTTGAACATAGGACTTTGTTCCTTTGGCTAAGTGAATGGCTCAAGTGATGAGCCTCCAGCTCATACAGAGTCAATCAGAGCTCTTCATTGGAACTAAAAGAAGGGCACAGAGAGTAAGAATCAAGCTTGGTGTTAGTTGTGGAAATGTCAGGGTGGATGTGGTCATTATCACTCCTCACCATGGAGAGATGTGAAGCAGTAAGAAGGAAAATGCTGATTATATTATTTGAAGGATCAATCAAGACTCAAATATCTTTGGACTTAAGAGACATGTGAGCCAATAAATTTAAACTTTTGCTTATGTTTATTTGAAGTAGTTGTCTATTATGTGAAAGACGGATACAGAAATTGGTACCAGGATATGGCCTATTGAAAGTAATAGGCAGCAAAATATTGACTTCCCTGAGTTAAGGTAAAGCTCCTTCATTCCCAGCAGGGATGCTGTCAATCCTTGTTATGGGCAGTAAAGCAATGAATTAAGACATTCCCAGCTGTATTTTAGAGCTCAGATTATGAGTGGACTGGCGGATGGCATTTTATCAGCAGAAGTAGAAAAATAGCAAGGCGTTGTAGTGTGTTAACTAAATCTTGAGACATTCCTTACAGTGCAAAGAAGAAAACAGCTTTCATTTAAGCTTGACTCTATTAGAGAACTAAGTGCACAGCATGTGATTTTCTTATGAGAGGATAAGTCTCCCTAGTAATAGCATCTATGATAGGTGCTGTGATGAATCGTCCAGCAGCTATATCTTTTCTCATTTATTTACACTCTCACTTCTGTTCCATATATTTCCATATTGCTTTACATTTTTGACTTTTAAATTCAATTTCATCTTTCTGTTTGATTTTTAAAATAAAGTTTACCTTTTACTGCAATATTCGATTTGTATGTACTTCCTACAAAGTTCTATTAAAAATACAAGATATATTTAATTTCTTGTTCTAGGATTATTGTTTTATTACTTCAGGGCTGAAGCCATGTTTTGCTCATAATCCTTTCTTTACATTTCCTCCTGAGAATTATTGGAGACATGCTTTCCTGTGAATCATGGCTCTAGGTTCAATTCTGTATCTTCCACAATATTTATAAATGTATAATGTTATATAAATTTTATATATTTTATATATATATATATATATTTCCTTTTTTAAATCATCATACTGCAGAGAATTAGGCAACTGGAATTGCCAGTTTGGTATTTGTGTCTATTCTGTAGATTATCATATTCTACAGTATAATTTACTAGAAATAGATGACATTTATCAGAGCTAAATAAGTCAAAGAAGTATATAATACTGCCATGTTCTGATAATCGCCATGAATATTGAAATGATTATTAAAATGCTTAATCAAGAATGGAGCTAATTTTCAGAACTTTTCTATTTTTTTGAAGATGTTCCACAAATTGTTCTCATCTGATAATCCAAAGTTAACCCTCATGTTTATGTTCTCTCCATTACTAAACATGGCAAAGCACAGAGAGTGAATTTGAAAAGTTAAAGGCACAAGTATATAAAAATATTACATTAAAATGTTAAGTTTTTTAGGTCAACTCCACACCTCCATAATTATGGCGAAATAATACAATAGTAAATAATTTGCATATTTTCTCATGACTGTATAGTTATGTTTTCCATAACTTAATTTCAGTACCACAACCAATTATCCAAAGGCACGATAATCAAAATCTTGGATATGCAGGTTCCTAAGGTTAGGAAAGTGAATTAGAGTATAACTGAAAATTCTGATCAGATCAGTATTGACATAGATCTGATATTTAAAGTGTAAAGTGTGAGTCAAACCTCTATACGTGAGTTCCCCACTTTGTGTCTTTGAGTATTTTTTTTCCAATAGACTCAGACAAACATTTCTGTAGAATTTCAAATATACAATTTAGCCTAAACATAATTTCTAATTGGTGTTTCTAAACAGGATTTTTTGCAATACTCATTGTTTTGTAACTATGGAAACTGGAAACTGTATTTATTAATATAAGAGAGAATATATACTGAAAATGTTCCTATATGCATGGTATACAGAATGATGTGGCTCAGAGTTTAATATATTTAAATTTTTGATATTAGTATGTATATCAATGTATAGTAAAATTCTTTCAATTATCAGTGTCTGCATATATCTGCACAGATATATATATATATGTGTGTGTGTTTATATATATATCTATATATCTCTATATAAACTAACTCTATAGGATACTCACAAAAGAGATTTTGTTATCAAAAAAATTTAGGGAATTTTGGATTTAAAAATACATTCAAGATGAGGATAGAACATTCAGATTTGCCTCATTTATTTTACCACAGACACTTTTCTAATGTAGTCATCGAACAACCTGGCAAGGATATTGTATTATTCAGGGTTCTCTGAACAAACAGAACCCATAGGATATACAGATATAGATATAGATATCTCTGAGGAGATTTATTATGCGAATTTGCTCACATGACTGGGAAGGCCCGAAGTCCCATAGATCTGCTGTCTGCAAGCTGGAGAACCAGGATACCAGTGGTATAATTCATCCCATGTCTGAAAACCTGAAAATGAGAGGAGGCAAAGTCCGATGGCAGGAGAGGACAGATGGCTCGGCTCAAGGAGAGAAAGAGAGAATTTGCATTCCTTTCTTTGCTCTTCAGGCTGGCAATGAATTGGATGGTGCCTGCCCACTTTGGTGGGGATAGACTTCTTTAATCGGTCTATTGATCTAGTGCTAATTTTTTTTAAAACACCCTCATGGACTCACCCAGAAACAATGTTTTACCAGCTATCTGAGCATCACTTAACCCAGCCAAGTTGACACATAAAATTAACCATCACAGCCAATGCTCTGAACAATAAAACACATTGCATTATATAAATATTTACAATTTAAAGACAATAGCATTGGTCTCTAATTCTAGAGCTTGTATTAAAATGATTTCATTATATTTGATAAATAAACTATTTCATTTTAAATTTTAAATTAATTTTAAAATGTAAACTAAAATATGCTTATATACTACAGTTATTAGCATAAACAAATATTTATGAAGAAAAAACTAGAGAAGCACTGAGTAACATTTGATAGACAAGTAAAAAAGTATTAGCCATCCCTTCCAAGAGATTATATTCATGAAATACACTGCTTTATTTCATATGTATGTTTGCATTTGAAAAAAAATGATCTAAATATATTTATAACTGTATCCATAGGTAAAAATACTTTGAAGAAAGAATAATTACTGCTCAGCTGCAAAAAACAATGATGATCTAGCACCTCTTGTATTATCCTGGATGGAGCTGGAGCCCATTCTACTAAATGAAGTATCACAAGAATAGAAAAACAAGCACCACATGTACTCACCATCAAATTGGTACTAATGGATCAACACTTGCCATTGTGCACATATGGTAGTAACATTCATCGGGTGTCAGGCCGGTGGGAGGGTGAGGAAGGGATGGGCATATTCACACCTAATAGGTACGGTGAGCACCGACTGGAAGATGGACACACTTGAAGCTCTGCCTCAGGCAGGGCAAAGGTGATATATGTAACCTAAACCTTTGTACCCCCGTAATATTCTGAAATAAAAAAAAAAAGAATAATTACTTTTGGACACTTTGGAAAACATTTGTGCAGAGAATAGGACTTTGCTAGATTTAAAAGGAGGACATATTTTCTTTAGACATTTTCTTTGGATTAAGACCGGAATTCATTTTACTGCAAAATAATTTTAAAGTAAATAAAATTTACTCATTTTTATCACCTAGACATAACCACTTTTAATATTTTAATGTAACTTGTCAATATAGCTTGTTTTAAAATAAAACTGCATACTATGCAATTTCTGTTACTTTTTCTTATTTAATTTTACAATTTAATTATAGGATGCCATTATCGTAAGTGTTGCCAATATTCTTAATGCTGTAATAACGTGATTTTCAGAATTAATGAACATTTATGGATATATCATGTTTTACATGTTTCTTTTTAACAGAGTTGTTGTAAAGACTATTTTTTCTCAATTAAGTTGTACAGGTATTTAATGCGTGCATTAATTTCCTAGGGCTGCTGTAACCAAGTACCACAAACTGAGTGGCTTAAACACCAGAAACTTATTCTTTCACAGCTCTGGAGCTAGACATCTGAGTCTTTAGAATTTGCCTGATTAGTTGTTATTTTTTTAAAAAAGATGCTACAGACATGTTCCATTTCTAAACTCCAGATACATAGATAGGAAACAAAATCTAATTATTACATAACTTTAACATGCCTGTATTTTATTAAAGTAATAACACATTTTAATTATATGAATCCTTGCTCCTCTGCAAAGCATATATAGTCAAGGTTTTCCTAGACATTAAGAGGTAAATGCCCACATTAATAATGCTCTTTACTTTTAATAGTTTGGCCTTATATAAGTACAACCAAAAAGATTTGTCATTGATATGAACATTCTACAAACTCCTGTGAGAGTAAGAGAAAAATATTTATTGATTATTAAATATATAATTTACCGTATTCTTCATAAATAATCACAACACTCAATAACAAATTCAAAGGTAAAAAATCAATTGTTTTCCATCACTCATTTCCAATCACCAGTCAACTTACTTTCTCTCTGACCAGCGAATTGCCCAGTACCGGCTAAGCCTGTTCATCTAGCATCACTGAGGTTTCAATGTCTTAAATTGCTATAATCACTTCCAGAGTGACCGAAGTCAATAATATTACTCTGCTGCTGATAAATTTCTGTATTTTAGCTGTGAGTCTTCCAATGATTTTAATCTATGAAGCTTTCTGACTCAAAATAATTTTTCCTTTTTTCTTTTAACCTTCATTTGGGGGCAACAAATTTCTACTTCATAATTTTATGTTAGTTATATGTTATTTATGTATTTATTTGTCATATTATATACTCTGGAGCTCTAGTTTTAGATAAAATTAAAACTGATCTTTATGTACTACCATTTGAATAATGAAATTTGGTATCAGTTTGTGACCTCTTTCAACATTTCATATCTCTCAACTACAAATAGTTTTTCTCCGTCCTACAAGGATTTATGTTTATGTCCTTCTTCTTTGGTGACTATACTTTGTTTTCTTCCTCTAAATGCAGCCCCTAAAATTCCATAACACTGCCTAAAATCCTTTCTAAAAAGGTATCTATAAAAATCCAACATTCCTAATGAAAAACATATTCTGCACATTTCTACTTTTACAGATTTTCATAGAAGTCATATCACCAATTATATTGTAGTTTATTTGGCCATCATTGTCGTTTTGCTTTCCATAAACTATACACCAGAAATGTCAGATCCAGAAAAATACTGATTTTGAAAGACGTGCCATTGAATTGTGGTTGGACAGTGTATCTAGTCTAATGCCAAAGCATCCATTATTTGAAGACAATACTTAAAGCGTATTTTACTGAGGGCTAGGAGAAATTTTTCTGTTTTATAGAAAGAGATTATCATCAATATTCTTTTATCCTTTAATGAATTATTTTTAAGTAAAATAATATTTTAAGCATAAAATGCAATGTGCTTATACAAAAAAAAAAAAACAATACAAAAAGCTTAAAGAAGCTAAGCAAATGAGTAGAAATATAACTATTCAGAGATAAAAGCTAATGTTTGGCTCATATTTTTTCAAATAACTGAGGCAAGTTCTTATAGCATCTTTTCTTTTCTTTTTAAGCACCTAGTAAAGAATTCATGATTACAGTAGTAAAAAGCTAATGATAACTGAGTTAACCTTTTCTAGATTCCTGATGGTAAACTGTTGAATATAAGTAACAAACTAAAATCACGTAAAGTGTTACCAGGCCTAGAAAATCAAAGAAGTGTCCTGGGTTAGTGTTTCATGCTAATAGTTCATAGGATGTGTCTGAAGCAAATTACAAGGCACTAGATATACAGTTACTAATTTAATTCTTTACTTGGCATTGAAGTAAATGTATATACATCAGAATGCACAAAGGTCAGAGCTACTTATTGAAGGGTGAAACTAGAAAAGTTATATAAAAAATTAAGCTGTGATCCTTGAGTAAATAAATCTATTTTCTGAAATGGTAATGCTGACTAAAGATATTCATACATTCTGAGATTATAATGGTTAAAAAAAAGTATTTTTCTACAGTACATCATGCCTATGGCTTTCAGTAAGTGTGGTTAACATTTAATTATTTATGATTCTTCATAGAATGTTAAAATGCTGGATATATTATTTCTATATGCATCTTTGAAAGAGTTTATATATACAATTTTACCAGTAAAAAAATTAATGCAGCCCTATTAAGTTAAGCCCACAGTAATCTAAAAACATCTGCCATTAATAGGGCCTTGATTACTGTTTTTAATCAAAGATTCCCATCTGGTATCATCAAGAGACATAAACAAAGATACTGAATATAATCCTACTGCTCTTTTCTTTATGGTGTGCATTAAAAACCAGTGAGGCAGCAACTAATATAAAATAATTCGAAACATTTCTCTGAATTGTCCTAGAAATATCACAGCACTCATTCTCATTGGTTTCTTCTTTAATTTGCAAATTATTCATAGATTCTGTGTGGGGGTGGTGCGCAGGCTTATTTTGCAAGCGAGCCCTTAACGATCAGTCCTCATTCTCCTTACTCTTCCTTTCTCCCTGGTGCTTAATGATTACAGCCTGTTTCATCACACTGTAGCCTGGCATTTTCCTGCCTTATGTTGCCACTTTTGAAAAGTCTAACTCCTCGTATTTATTGCACTTCTTTTTAAAAATAATTTAAGCATTATGGTTAGAAATCTATTAAATATTTATACCGAATATTAATTATTAATTTATATTAAGCAAATCCGACTTAACGTTTCCTCTCTCCTCTTGCCTGGAATTTGGTTTTCTTCCCAGACAGTTCTTTCCACTCTATACTTTCCCAGTTGGGCGTGCCATGGCGATCTCACTAAAGTGGTTACTATACCTCATTAGGTCTTTGTAAAACCTGTCCTGAGAACTTCAGAACTGTATCTATGACTTCCCGACATGCGTCCCCCCTCATTTCTCACAGGGGCCTCAAACTCGGTATATCCACAAAGTGTTATCTCTCTGTCCCTTCAAACTTTCTCCTCCTATATTATTCTTAGTCGTAACTTCTGTCTCTGATACACACATGCTCCTATATTACGGCATCTTTATACATGAATGACCATTTGCTTCTTACTAAAAGACAGAGACATAGACGCCAGATATGGCTGTGATTGGAGGATTTCTGGAGATTGTGCTTCTGTGTTAATTATCGGGGTGCCTGCCCAGGCGCAGTGCTTGCTACAGGATGAAGAGCTCATTCTAGTGCTTCCTTGGTTTCATTCTCCACCAGGGGCAAATCTATAAGAAGGGGAAAAGTCACACTGACGTGCAGCTTCTTCATTCCACCCTTCAAAAGAAGCAATAATTCATGCTTATCTCAGAAGACAATAGTTTTTAAGAAAAATAAAGCCTCTCAAAAAATGCTTTATAATTTTCTTGTGTACCGGACTTCTGAATTTTTGCCATCTAGCATCCTCTGGAGAGAAGGATTGTAATAAGCAACTAGTTTCAATGAATGTCCAAATGGTTAGGTAGGCTTTGCTATGTGGAAAGAATAGAAAAGGACCTTAGAAGACTTCATAGGGGACAGGGCTTGAAGAGAGTATTTGTAAAATAATACTGCCTTATCCATTTCTCTCTTCCCTCTCAACGAGAAAGGAGGGTGATACTAATCCTCATTCACTTTGAAGCTTGTGTTGTCTGCACGGAGCAGGGTCTAGCATCATTATTTGCTGACTGTCAACACCTGTAGAACCATGTAGTAGCCATCAGAGAACGTGAAAAGAGCATTGGGTCATTGAGAGGTTACGTGGTGAGTAGAAAAGACAACTGATATTCTCCTCAGTTACTCATAGGCAAGCATGGCGGCTGTTTATAGACTGGACTCTGGAAAAACAAATGCAAGTATGGGCTGGATGGTCACTTCATGATATCCCCAATCTGATGAAGGCACCTCATTAGTATCCACTGATTGGGCATATGAGAGACAGAGTTGTACTTGCCTCAGGAAAATCTTTGAAAGAGGCGTCAGCTGAAGACCCAAAATCTACATCTAATGTGCCATATGAAAAAACCACCACTGTATATTTGCAGTGCAGTGGAATTAAACAACTGTCTGGTGTTAATAAGAGAAACAGTGACAGAGAAGGAAAACACAAGCTGACCACTGATGTGTGACATTTAAAGGTGGCCACATGTGAAAGGAGAGAAGAGTAGGAAGAGAGAAGGTGAGAAGGCAGACCAGACTCCTGTCAAAATTCTACAAATGCCTTTGAGGAGAGGGCTGTTAAACACTTCACTCTTTAGCCCTTACCTGGTTCTCATAATTGCTGGTCTCCAATACATAAAGACAACAAATTTTGGTAAATCATATATTCTATATTCTTGAGAGATTATCTCTTAAAAGTTTTTCGCAGGGGTGATTTTTCCAGACAAATTATCAGGTCCCATCCTGTGGATGAAATTTTACTAGGTAAAATGGAATTTTCCAAAAAATATGGCAGGTAAGGAAACAAAGGCATATAAACCAGTGGTTTTAAATTACCCCATACTTAACAACAGACTGTTCACCTCTATTTATGGACAGGTTCAACTCATATTTTGACACTGCTCAGTGTGGCTGTAACTAGCTTTGTTTCCTAATCGTGATAACTAAAAAGTCTGAGAGTGGCCATCAATATCTCCCTTGTAGGACTTTTTTTTTTAACAGTGAGTTACTAACCCACCAGTTCAGGAATGCATTGCAGGGAAACATGTAAGTGATAACAGGGCCTGCTCATTTCCTGATTATGATCATTGTGCCATCTCTTTTTAGAGAGGAACAATGTCCAATACTGGCAAATGAAAGGTCCTAAAATCGAAGTGGATCAAACTCTACACTATTAGGTGATATTGATGAGACCAGTGACTTTATTTTTTGAGTTTATTTAGAGAACCTTTACTAAGCAAGGTATCCCTCTCTTTGTGGAGATCAGTCCTACTATGAAAAATCAATTTGCATAAAGCGTATTTCTTATTTGGATGTACTATTTATATTGTTCTGTGTGTAGTGGAAGAGGGAGATCCTTTGCTATCTTGTCTTCTTTGACTACCTCCCTGGTCACACAATTGTGCTTGAATCCCTCTGCTAATAACCTTGGGTACACATCACCTCACCCAGTGCCCTGTTCCCCTCTCCCACCCCTGCCTTGGGAACATTCTATTGTATCTAGTTGAGAGTTCTTTATTTATTTCTATCTTATAGACTCTTCCATTGGCTGCCAGGTAACTTAGACATAAAACTGCTGCACATCTATGTTAGGTGTACTGATTATTATGGTTAGAATTACAGCCCCAGTCCTAACTCTACATTCTGACCTTGTATTTGTTTTTTACTTAATCATGCTTCTGATTTATATTATAATATTATCCATCACAGCTTACATACTTTTGCATTCTGCCTGAAATCTTCTCTGGTACAATGGCACGAAGAGATCAAAATAAATGAAAGTATCCTTTTTTCCCCTAAAGAGGTTCATTATTTTTCCTGCCTTTGAATTAAACTAATTGTTTTACTAAATTGACCAGTTCTGTGAATGATGAAAATGGCTGGTTCATTATTCTCGAACAAAAGTCCAGGTACTAAAAACTAAAGGCATAATCATAAGATACCATCAAATCCTATGTTCTGCACTTGTCCTTGAATGTTACCGTTATTAGCATTATGGTATTTTATCGAATTTTAGATGTCAGGCTATTTAAGGGCATGGAATGACTAACAGCTTGTAACTTGCCGATATAATTCCTGCTTTTAAGTAACATCGAGAGCTGGAATAATTTCTGAAATTTAGGGAGGTAGATACTCTATGAGTTCTGTTATTTTCTAATGAGAGTATTTTTCTATTAATCTGTTCTTCTAAAAATCTGCAAAATATTGTGTCTTTGGGAAAAAGCCAATAATCAACTGAAATAAGTTTAATTTCTTTAGTTCTTTTGATAAAAATAAGTTGGTTCTTTCAAGTCAATCATGTGCATTGATTACAAGAGATAACAGCACACTATTTTTTTTACTTTGAAAATTTTGTTGTCAGTTGTTGTTATATGTTGAATCTGAATAGTCTGAGAATAATTAGTTCTGTCAAAAGATATTTCTTCTTATAGTTTTCCTTCCCACACCTGATGTAGGAAAGGAGACGGGTTAAAGAAGAAAACCAGGTTGGGTTTCTCTCACATAGTTTTGTTTCAGTTCTTCTCAGAAGCAGTAATTCATGCCCGCCTCTAGGTAACCAACCCCCAAAGAATGTGTGTTATGCCTGGGATAACAGCAGGACAAAATAACTCACTTTACTTCTTTTTTGTATTAACTTATTTTGGGATTTTCCTACACACTTCACACATATGGATAATATATTTCATTGGACATATGTAATTTACTGAGCTTTATTATTGCTATGAAACCCAATTATTATAGAAAAAGAAAGATTGCTTCCATAAATACTCTCATGCTAATCTTATTTCAGACTAGCATTGCAGGTAGTATGCCAGGTATAATGCATGTTTGGTAAGTGTAAGGTAGGAGGAAATTTTTCTGATACAAGAGAGATGCTTACATAGCCAAGGAAATTCAGGAAGCATGTTGTGGCATTTTTGTTTGCTGTTTCTCTTGATTTGTCTTATTAATGATAGAGAAGTGAATAGATAACGAAAAGTTTAGAGTAATGAGAATAGCTGCATATTTATTAAATAAGAAGAGTGTGTGTGGTGATTTAAAAATACATTTTAAATATTGGCTTTCTGAATCCAATAGTATGAAGGTATGTGCTACTAAGAAGGGTTAAAGTGTATAGTTAGAATTATAAGCAGATTGAAAGGAATTTTATATTCAGAAGTATATTAATCACAATTTTAAAATATGCTCTGTAAGTTCTTTATTTGTTTGACTATGTTGTCGCCAGTGTATGTGTCTGCATAGAATATTGTATCTTGCTGGAAAAATTCAGATACTTTGTCCTTTTTACTCTTAACTGCAGCATTTTAACTGTGTATATTTTATGTATAACTGCTTTTAAATGATAATATTAATTGCAATAATCCAAGGGTGAAAATTCTGTAGGATTTAGGATGTATACATATGTTTGAAAGGCACCAAAGGAACATATAATCCTGCACGTATGTACTCCCGCTTCTTACAAAGCAAAACCTCAGTTCTGGCAGTATCCATTGCACTCTGGTTGCTCCTCTGAAATTTCCTACAACTGCTGGTTTTTTAAAGATAAAATGTTCTAATTATGTCAATAAATTTGTTCCATTTTATGTTATTTACTATATTCTTCTCCATTGTCCCAAAGCAGAAAGTTTGTGCTCTGAGTACATTGTAATAGTGGATGTTTATGTGTTTGTATGACTTCTAAAAATTTTTTATAAAAACAGGCAAATATTTCTTCCAGTATTAACTTAAGCAAAGCTGGGAGCAAGTAATACACACCAATTTAAAGAGAGAACTAAGAATGGAGTTTTATCTCTTCCCAATAAAACACAGGGAGGGGAGCAGAAAAGAGAGGATGAGATTCCTGAGAGTAGCAAAACATCGCTCTATAAAGCCAACTGCTTACCTATTTGTGCAAAATACAATACTGAGATTTAAACTTGCCCAATTTATAGAATAATCCTAAATAATGAGAGGTGGTTTCCTAGACTTTCATTGTTAAATCACCAACCATGACTTTGAGATAATATTTTCACTCAAAAGTTAGTATTAGAGGATTTTGTCTTGAAAAAAAAAAGATATATTTTTGTTGGAAGGGATAAAGAGATTACATAATTTCCACAATAAGAGACTATGGGCATAAGTGGCTCAAACTGGGGCTTTGCTTTAAAAAATAGAGAAAGAATTGGTTGTTAGGAGACTGCTAGAAGCAAAGGAGACCAAAACTCTGCAGACAATTTGTTCTCTGAGAGCTGGTGAGCTCATTTATTTTTGCGATAATGGAAAATTATCCACTATAATAGACAAGTAGAATTTGAATTCTTAAGAAGGCTCCTTCTTGGCAGCCACTGTCTCAGAAGCTATGCCTGAGGGAACCTAAGACAGATCACATTTAAATGGACCACACTGGGCTAGATGATGGGCATCTTGTATAGAGATCACGATGTGCTGAAGACTAGAAGTTTCTCTACCCATTTCTGATCTGCATAGTTTCCTTTCCCCAGATTTGGAGTGAATTTTGTGCTCATACATGATTGAGACTACATTTTCACCGTAGTGGGACCTTAGAATCAGAAATAAGTCAATTTAGAAAAGGGAAATAATGTATTTTTATCTCTTTAGTGTTTGGCAGAGTAAAATAAATATAAATTATACGTTGTAGTAGGATTTGATCAGAGAAGCATTACTCTACAAATGATATACAATAAGCAGTTTGCAATTGTGGGCTGGTTAAAAAGTTGATGCAAATCAGTTGAGCTTGCATCTGATGCAGGGCCTGCAGTTGCTACAGGTCAGCCAGGTTGGCAGTCGGAACATGCAATGGGGCTGAAAAAAATACAAATTGGAACCTATAGATTGAATTAAAACCTATAAGAACAAACTGGAACCTACGTTTGTTTCTTACCATCTCCAACCTATGTGATGTGAACGATCTGCAGGAAAAGCCGACACTTTTCCCCACAGGGTTGGACACCCTGGATCAGGACTCAGAGAAGTCAAGAAAGATCTTGTGGGGCCTGGAAGAGCTGCAGCCCTGCGTAGAGCCCACACAAAGTGAGTTGGCAGGTTTTGTGTGAGCTGGCCGAGGGTCCAATCCTCTGCACTGGACTTTAGTCCATAAAAATGACTACTCTTTAATTTTGCCCTAAAAGTAACACTTATATTTCTCTTATATCCAACCCCAATCTGGAACTGCACGAGGAAGGGAATCTGGGTAAATCAAAGTTTCAGCTTTGCAAAATAGTCACAGGATAAAGCTATCACAGTCTACCTTTGTCAACTTGGCATCCTGCACACCTCTTTCGCCTTTATTTCATTTCCAAATAAACACGAAAGCCAAATCATGCTACCACCTAAAGTGATCCAACTCTCCATCATACAACTAAAAGACATGCCCTGCTAGCTGATCACATGTCCCTTTTGAGATGCTGTGTCTTAAATTCTGAGATATAAGTTTAAATATTGTTACTACATTTAGGGTTTTCAGATAGGGAATGAGAAAGAGCAAGAAAATAATTGGTCAATATATACACAAACATATTTAAAGTAAAGAATTACTCAGAACTATTATAGTCTTTATTTCCATGTCTTGCTATATGACGTTAATGGTATCCGTAACTCTACTTTTCCACAACCATTCCATTTCCCTTTTTTCTTAGTAAGCACATCAGCCATTTGTATGTAGTTCCCTGTCTGGTGGTGTGGCCTAAACCTTCACAGCTGAGGATTCTTGGTCACTTACAGTTGTGTATGTACTGGGAAGATGTAGCTTATCACTGGCTTTTATCATAGTGCATAAGTATACTGAGTTGCCCTAAGACATTGCTTGCCTTCTAGATATACTCCTCATTGTGCAATTTGTGAACATTTTTACTGGATTACTGGAAATAATAGAGAGAAAGACCACTCTTTGTTTCTATCCCTTAATGTCTATATCCATGGGTCTTGGCAATGGGAGAAATAACATTGTACATTTCTTGTTGATTTCACATCCTAGAGGACATTATTACAGGCTTACAAAATATTGCCACTAGCTGGTACGGTAAGCAAGTCTTCAGAAGTCCATTTGTCTAGGATATCAAGTCAACTACTTCAAGCAATTGACCAGAGACATAAGACCAATTAATTTCATGCACTAGGTGCCATTGTTTTATTCCATTGCTGTAAAATTAGTTCCTGGTCATAAGCAACATTGTATGGAATATCAACATGGAGACATTCTGTAATTTTATAGGTGGTGGTTTCAGCAGAACCATAGTGAACAGAGAAGGAAAATCCCCATCTAGAGGAAGTGTCCATGCTAGTGAAAGCACAGGTTTGCCTCTTGCATTATGGAAATGGTCCAGTGTAACTAACCCACTGCTAGGGGCTGGCTGACCCTCCAGGGAAATGTTGCCGTATCAGGACTCAGTGGTCTCTTCTTGGCAAGTTAGGCCCTCAACAATGGCTGTAACTAAATTGGCTGGGTGAGTGGAAGCTCATGTCACTGAATCCATACCTGTCCATACATCCTAATGGCTACTTTTATAATGATGCCATTGGGCAAAGGTGGGGTGGTTAGAAAAAAAAATGAAAACTTCCATCAAAAGAATAAGTCAACTGGTCCTTTTGATTATTATTCTGCTCCTCTACTAAGACTTTTCTTTGTTAAGAATTTGCACAGGGCCTGAATATATTCATATTCTCTTTCAATTCAGAGAGTTATTTTACAATTCCTCTTCTCTGGGCTTTCTTGTCAACAATTTTCTAATAGTGATTCTTTAATTCCCCTTCCATCCATTACCAAACTATTAGCCATTGCACAACAGTCCATGTAGACTGTTCCTCTGCTCATGCGTTCTTGCAGACAAAGGGAATGACCAGGTGCATTGCTCAAGGTTGTGCTCAGTGGGAAGTATATTATTTACCTCTATTTCAAGTATTGCCTGTGGTGGGGCTGTAGCACTTTAGGTCTCCACTTGCAGGTACTACCATGTAGCATCTTCTGTAACACAGACCCAATTTTTCTTCATCTGCAAAACATTTATACAGTCTTCACTTACAGATTAGGCAGGCATAGAGGTCATGGACATTTGAACCACTTGCTCATACAACTTACTGTATCTTTAGGACATGCTAGAGCTGGATCCAGCATATTTCATTTCCACTTGATAGGAGGTCTGGGGTCTTTCCTCATGGAGCTGTAACACGCCTGCCCCAAGACTCAGAGAATACATGTGATAAGATAGAGTGGAAGATGGAGAAGCTATGGTTCCTGTCAACAAGGTGAGCTAACAGATCAGTGACGATGATATGAGATACCACAGTGCCTGGTACCCTATGCAGACCGCAGCATGAAAAAATTGTTTTGTATGTTTATTATGTTTTATTTCTTTGGCATATCACACATAAGTTCCTTCTACAATAGTTTGTTTCTAAATATCTTTTATCCCTTTTTGCTATAACACCATTTTCACTTTCCAAGGAGAGGCCAATATTATAAGCAACATAGACTCCAGCTTCTACTCTCAGTTGTGCTTATAGATTGCAGGACCCAGCATTCTACAGAACGTTATGACAGCAAAACACCACACAGTGTCTCCCAAAAGATCAGTGCTACTCTTCGTATAGCTGAAAGCAAGGAGGTGGGATCAGATTTCTGGAAATAAAATCTCAAGTCTTGAAAACAATAAATTTCTCCAAAGCAATAAATATTGTGGTATATTTCAGCCATGCTGAATACCAAAATGTGTTATCTTCCAGTAACTTAAAATATGTGGGTCTACCTGTCAGAATGTTGTCAACAATAAATAGATCCTCACTGCCCTTTAATAAATATTCAATATGGCAAGGTGGTAAGCCAAACTCCGGTTTGCCATACCCAAAGAATTTCAGCACTGGAAGGAACGGTAGGACTCTTCAACTTCAAACCTCTCATTTTACTGTTGGAAAACTGAGACTCGCCAAAGTAAAATGATTTTCTCAACGATACCTAGGGAAAGAACCAGACCTAGAAATGAGATGCTGTGTCTCTTAGGCCAACTTCAGAGTAACTTTCGCATTTTGCAAAATGAGTTGTGCTCTATTTACATCAATTCTATTGGCATAATTAGAAATAAAGTACAACCCAATTTTGGGGGGAAGATAGAAATTACTATAATTGTTCTTCGTGTCCTGTTTTGGAGGCAAAAACACAGGGCTTTCTACATCTGTGGTAGTTAGGTAGGTTCATTGGATTGATTCTGGCTGGTGGACCGTGAAAGGAAGTGGCATGTGTCACATTCGGAGGGAGCAGTAAGGACCGTCCCTAGCTTCTCTCTTTGTCATGGTGGATGGGTGGACGCATACTGCTGAGGTGGAGGAACTTGATGACTAAATTCATCCACATCTCAGAGCTTTCACCTGGGAAAGGCACTGACCTACAGGGGACAGTGTGTGAGTGAAAAGTCAAGGTCTGTTTTGTTATACCACTGAGATTGGAGGGTGTGGTTATCTGTTAGAGCCCTATACTCTATCTACCCTCACTAATACATTTCCAAGTATACTTATTTTAAAAACCAAGTGATATGCACAAACTTGGAAGAACAACTAATGAAGAGTTGCCAGTTATTCTAATTTGCTCAATGATCAGCTTACTTTCAATGCATTAGGTGCTCTGGGCCTTGCGAGTATATGCCCATTTACAACATATGTTGGAAATAGCATGTTTACATATTGAATATTTATTTAGAATATGCTGGGTATTTTATACAAAAGTGAATATGAAATGATAATTTAGGTTTTATCAATGCTGAATAATGTAATTTTAATTCTAGTTATCAAAGCTACCTTTACTCTAAGTGGGGTTAAATTTTATACCTTCTCCTTCTGGACATCACTGAACCCAAGCACCCTGTCTACCTTTCCAGACTTCAGCATAACATACCTCTGACTGTTCTCTTTGGAATCTTAAATTTGGGTACGGGTCTGCTACTAGTCTCACAGGGAAATTCTCTGATAAAATAATGAATACTTACACTATAGGGAACAATCTGGCTGGTTGAGAATCATTAGAGCCTATCAATCTGCAATTATTATCTTAACAAGAGATTAAGAGATATTTAATAAATGTAAAATGTGTACTTTACAAAGTATAAATCTAAAAACCTGTTTCTTATATTTTAATGCTTTTATTGTTGAAGATATATTTTAGTCTGAACTGTGCATTCTGAAGCAGGGAGAGGTGAAACATCTGGTTTATAAAATGTCTCAAAGCTCAAACCACGTTAGATATTTGGAAATCATCCTCTTCATTCCTTTATTATAAAACATGGAGAAACCCAGAAAAACATCACTGTCTACTGTGAAGATGGCAAGTGTCATTGATGTAAAATTCCTGGGTTTCTTTTGTGAACTTGTGTGACTGTCATTACTAGTATGTGGTCTGTAAACTCCTCGGCCATTTTATAAATTTTAAATTTGATAGTGAGGCCTGTAATAAACAATCTCCCACAAATGCTGGCACATCCAGAGGTGGTCAGCTCATGCTTGTTCCTTTTGTCTTTCTGCTCAGCCAGCTTAGCCTATGGCTTTCATCCTCATGCTGGTCCCCAGACAGTCACTGTGTGACGCTCCAGATACAGCTCCTCAACTGTGTTCTAGGCAGGAAGAAAGACAAGAGCAAAAATGCAGCCAGCAGAGCCTGCCCACTTTGACAGGGCTCTCTCAGAAGCCTACCAAGGGCCATGTTATGCACGAACTGAGTCCTTTCATCAATTGTTTCAATTATAGAGAGGCTTGGACTATTAACAAGTTAACTTTATTCACCTGCTAGAATAATCCAATATTAGTACAGAAAATAACCTTAGTGTTCACTTCAGCCATCTTTACAGATTTAAAATACACTTAAATTTAGCAACCATATATTTT
>RJWJ010024010.1:0-25256 GCA_004363605.1 Indri indri
AACAGAATTGCTTTAACTCGTTCCTAATTTAGGTGGGGAAAGGGTATAGCTCCTGACCGGCTTCTTTATTTTAAAACAGCACAGCTGTTAGAAATCTAGGGGGATATACTGTTTGAACAGAATTTGCACAGGATGTGACTCTGTTTAGTAGATACTGACAAATTTCCTCTTGGATTCTGTAGCAGTTCGTCAAATTAGTCCTGATTTTTACATTGAAAATTAGCAGGAAGGGACATGAAATATTTACAATAGGTGTATCTATGAAAGATGGTTGAGTATGGTATTAATAGCCTGATGAGGCCGGGCGCGGTGGCTCACGCCTGTAATCCTAGCACTCTGGGAGGCCGAGGCGGGCGGATCGTCCTGAGCTCAGGAGTTCGAGACCAGCCTGAGCAAGAGCGAGACCCCGTCTCTACTAAAAATATAAAGAAATTAATCGGACAGCTAAAAATATATATAGAAAAAATTAGCCAGGCATGGTGGCGCATGCCTGTAATCCCAGCTACTCGGGAGGCTGAGACAGTAGGATTGCTCAAGCCCAGGAGTTTGAGGTTGCTGTGAGCTAGGCTGACGCCATGGACTCGCCCCAGGCAAGAGAGTGAGACTCTGTCTCAAAAACAAACAAACAAACAAACAAACAAACAAAAATAGCCTGACGAAGATTTGGGAAAAGGCTTTGAGAATGAGTGCTTGGTATAATTCAAGGGGAACAGAGAGTTTTCCATCTTGAGAAAGCATGGAAAGTAATGCTCCATACCTTAGGTATTAATGTTCCACTTTTTGCTTTTGGTAACTTGAGATGACATCTATATGCGTAGAATTTTTTATTAATCTTTTTTTGGCAAAATTTAGCAATATTGTACAAATGCTGTTTCCTTTAGGTTTTACTGTAAATATTAATCACTATGTCACTTCAAAGACTAGCCTTTTATTGTATTAAATGACATACATACATTGATAATTATAATTATATATCTGTATTTTATTAAAAAATGCTTAAGAAATTATATTAAAGTGTGTTATTAAACCTTTTTATGATTTTGGAGGACAATCATTTTAAGTATCCATAAATATTGTTTCAAGAATTAGCACACACATGCATACCCCAAACACAAATTCTGTAGCTCTCAATTACAAGGCAGGTTGAAATGGGCCTGCTGTTCATTTTTCGCATGTTAAATATAATTTCTTGGTGTGTTGACCATGTCATTGAAGGTGAAGGCCCTGACAAATGTTGAACACATGAAAATTTGAATGTGCAAGGAAGAGGGCGAGTGGTATGTTTTGTTTTAAGTCCAAGGGAGAAAGGCAAGGATATAAGAATGAGCTGCTTGCACCACTGACCAGTGATGACAGATGACTTCTATGCCCCTTGACTAGTAAACATTCCAAGGGACATCGCGATGGGGTGAGGTTGCTGCTATCAAGACCAGTCACATTTTGAAAATTAACACTTGCTTCCATACAAGCTCCCTCCCAGAGGTCAACAGCTTTTCACAAGTGGAGCACCCAGTTGCTGACCCTTGATTTCTGGAATGTAGGGGGTCAGGAGACTTTGGTGGCCCCCAGAGGAGGTCGGGGCACAGTGTATCCTATATAGGGAAGGATCACACTCACTCTTAGCAAAATTTTGAGCAAAGGAAACCTCACTTTTAAAATGTAAATAGCTCTTCATCACCCCTCAGACATTAACCCATCGGAAACTCACACCTTAGTGTGCAACGAATAAACAGCTTTGGAGATAGCTGGAGGTTTGATTAGGAGAAAAAAGTAATTTTTGTAACAGGGCAATTCTAGGAAGATTTGGGTGAGGGCTGGGTAGGTACAAGAAGAGATATCCCTAACTAAACTACAGATTCCCATGAAGTCCTGGTGCAGAACCATTAAAAATAATCATGTCATCGGCTTCTTTCAAGACTCTCTCTAATTAGGTTTGTAAAGAATCCTTTATTTCCAAGTGTAACACAGTGTTGGATTTCCTCGTGGAGAATTTATTGGGTCATCTACATGAAGGTATTCCTAAGCTTTCCACTGGGAATTAAATAATGTTATTAAATTGTTACCATGTTGTATTTTAATTGCATTGTTCGTCCTTTCTGAAAATAAGTTCTCAGGTAAGTTGAGAGTGAAGTCGAATATGTGAGCAGTTAAGTAGACATACAGCATTCTAGAAACTCAAAGCTTAAAAATTAACATTATCAGTGAGAGAAATGAGCAAATAATATATATTCAAGTATAGAAACATCCAATAGATGTATAAACTTAGTATCCCTCTCTATTATAGATTTTAAAATTATTTTCATGGAATTTTGGTATGGTTAGAATATCATTACCTTGAGAATTAGGGAACTTGGTTTCAAACTATGGATTTCTCAATCATAATGTTGGGTAAAAACTTAACCATTTTAGGTCTCAGTTTTCTCATGTGTGAAACGAGTGGCTAGAATGAGAATTGTTACTATTTTAGTTTCAAATTCACATGATCCTGGTATGTAAATATTAGCTTAATATTAGGAAACTAGTTTTATAAAACTAATATCTTTTGGAATGTATGTCTATTTATTTTTGGATATATATACAGTTTCTCTATCTTTACAAGGAACATAACACTACCAGGATTATTTTCAATTTATTGGATTATATAGAATTTATCTTTTAAATGGAACTACTCTTTAGTTATATAGGACAAACTTTAGTATTTTAATATTTGAAAGGTAATGTAGTGTATTTTCTACTTTATAGTGCATATTAAAATGTATTAATAAAATTTCCTTTTCATGATGCTCTTAATTGCATAGCATAAAATTATTTTATTTTGGAATAAGCATGACGATCTAATATTAATCTAATATAATATCTAGAGATCATTCCAAATCCATTCAAACATTTAAATCCTCAAGAAAACCCCTGAACTTGTCTTTTTGAAGGGTTTTATTCATGCTGAGACTCAGAGCCATAAAATAATATGAAGCAGTTTATTACTCTGCACTTCTCTCAGTTTATACAGGGCTGGATCAACATGCACATCCTATGACCATGTTTTAAATCATATTAATCAGGTCACTAGAATAACTTAATAAAGCCAAGACGTTTTTCTAAATAACAACTATATTGAGATATAATTCACATACCATATAAGTCACCTATTTGAAGTGAACAATTCAATGGTTTTTAATATATTCACAGTTGTGCAACCATCACCACAATCAATTTCAGAACATTTTAATCACCCTGCAAAAAACTCCATGCCCATTAATTGTCACCCTCCTTTTCCCTCCACTTCTTCCTTAACCCCCAAATCCTAGGCAACCACTAGTCTACTTTCTCTCTGTAGGTTTTCCTAGTCTGGACATCTCATGACATGGAATCATACAGTATGTGGTCCTTTGTGATAGGCTTCTTTCCTGCTTACCAGGGATGTGTGAGGGTTCTGCTTTCCCCACATCCTCACCAACAATTGTCATTATCAGTCTTTTTGATTATTGCCAGCCTAGTGGGCATGAAGTGATGTCTCAATGTGGTTTTGATTTACATTTCCCTGATTATTAATTATGTTGAACATCTTTTTCTGTGCTTTATTGGCCAATTGTATTAATATATCTTCTTTGGAGAAATGTTTATTCAGATCTTTTGCTCATTTTTTAATTGGATTTTTTTTTATTACTGAGGTGTATGAATTCTTTATATATTCTAGATACACATCTCTTATCAGATACATTATTTGCAAATATTTTCTCCCATTCTGAGGGATATCTTAGTCATCTTGATGGTGTCTTGCAGCACAAAAGGTTTTAATTTTGAGACACTCCAATTTATTTTTTTCTTTTGTTCCTTATGCTTTTGGTGTGAGGGCCAAGGCATTTTGATGAAACCTTTTAATCTAACTTTCTACATTCTTACTAGTAGTAGCAGTAATAACAGAAGTGCATTTTTAAAGTGCTTTTCAGATGTGTAAATTTAATAATACTTGGTAAATTACCTCTCCTCCCAACACACCTGAAATGTTTTTGAGGAAATAAATTATTCCTTCAATGTCTTAAAGGGAAGATAAAAGTATCCCGAAGCATCATGAACTTTTTATGACCACAGAAAATGGTTGGCCCTTTAAATATTTATTCAATCAGTATATATTTATTATCAACTATCAACTATTTCTTTGGCGTCATTTTAGACATTTGGGATACAGCTGTGAACAACACCGTTGGTGTCTCCAAATGCCTTATAAAAGCTGAAATGCTGGTTTGCTGGAGAAAAAGCCTTCATACTGCAACATATCACAGTTGGCAGGAAAAAAAAGTGTGGCTTCTTGGCTTTTCTACGAGTTGGTGCCCTCACTCTTACTACGATGTTACATATCCCAGATGGTCACTGCAAAATGCTTGCTCCTATGCCAAGGTACAACAGGGATGCATTATCGCCTTAACTCTGAGTTTGTTCTGTGGTTTTCTTTGGAAACCCTAACATCATTTAAAATTCATTTTTTTTTTCAATTTGGCTCTGTTTGCAGAACTGTAATAAGATATTTCTCTATTAATAGCAGGAAAGGAAAACCATGCTTGTTTAGGGTTTTGGAAAACTTCACATTTTTCTTAAAGGTATTTGGTGAAATGGATTGCAGAGATTTGCAGATTATTCTTTCTTAATTTGCCTAAATGAATTTCAAGGGAAAATTTATTGAACCATATGTTTTTCAAACAAAATAGAAGCTCTCACTCAGCAACAATATAGAATCTTAAAAGGCACTTCTACCAAGTAACATTACACAGCCCCAATAGTCCCTGGCTTTGGTAAAGTTGGCTCAGAATGAATGAACATCACGGTGGACCCCTTATAGCTTCTGCTCATTTTGTTCTTCTAAGTTCGATGACCTTGGTATGTGGGGAAGGGAAGAACTAGAAATTGTACACATTTCAGTGTTTGCTGTCTACTGAGTTTTACTTTGAGGATATTGAGAGGGTGAGGAAACAAAAACATAAAATTTATAACTGGAAGATTCTTAGAGATTGAGTAGGAGAGAGAGGTGTGTGGGGACACATGTGACCTCCAGAGGTAGCCACTGTGACCCACCTGCGAGCTTCAGAGAATGTTTAGCAACTTCAGTGACAGTCCCCTTGGCAGTCCCCATCAAGCATTTTCAAGCTTCCTTGTCTTTCTTCACACTTTTCCCTCAGTCTGAATGTCCTTCCCCACCGACCTGCTCATTTTCAAGGACTTAATCAAGGACTTCTTTCCTCAATGAAGACTGTCCCAATTTTCATCCCTCCCATCTACCTTCCCCCAGGAGAAATAAACTCTCCCTCTAAAATGTTGCCACCGCACTCTGTGCATACTTCTCTTGAAGAATACGCCTCAATGTGTGCTTCTCGTGGAGGCCACCCAGCCCAGATATAACAGGCGTCCTCAAGGGAGGGAGCTGTATCTCATTTATTTTTGCCACAGGGCCTAGCAAAGATAAAGTGATTAATAAAGAAATGATTACATAAATAAATGTGAATTAAATGAATAAACCAATGAATTTTGTAGGCCTAGAATTAAACCTCAAATGTAGGAGATCTGGAAGTGTTGCTTGGTGAGTTGCTCATTCACCGTATCAGAAGAGACACAGAGGACTGTAATTTCTTCAGAAAAAGGAAAGGAAAGGCTTCTTTCTTTTTCTCTCTTCTCCCCCCTCCCTGTTTGGGCAGAGTCTTATAAACAGAGGATTATGGCTGGCACCTAAATAAGATACTCTCCCAAAACTGTATGTATTTTATCATCAATATCTTCCAAAGCCATTGGGATCCAAAAGCGAACTACTCCTAAGGAAAGAAGATACTGTATACAACTTGGGGATCATTCCGTCTAGGGAGCTTCAGCTGGCTAAGCTGTGGTTTCAGGAACGACTGTTTCTGTTGTAGGCACCCCCTAGAGTCTAGTCTAGGAATAACATGATGAAAGTGAGGCTTTTTACATCCTAGGGCATCCAGCTAGCCACAGGTGTGTTGTTGATTGCAGTGAGATAGAGTGAAAGAAAAGCCCAGGTTTCATGAGAGATGGGTATATTGTGTCCTGGTAGTTATCGGCCCAAGAGTTTCTGAAGGGGGTTGCTGTGTTAGGTTGCTAACATGGTTACTTTTAGATTATTAGTTGTGCGTCTGTGCAAGTGAATTGATACTGCAATAAATATCATTTCATCTAGGAAAAAGTGCTTGTTTTTTTAATATATAATAATAAAATTATAGAAGAAGACCTAGAGATATCTCTAGTCCCCATAGATTAGGGGTGCTCTGTCATGCAAAAAATTTTTTTCTCTCTTGGTAAGAATCCAAGACACTTTGGAGAAAAGCTTTGCTCTGAAATAAAGCATGTGGGTACCATGTTAGGGTGAGCCCCTACACTGAGTGAGGTATTGCGTCCTCGAGCATGTGTGCTCCTTCTTGCTGTCTGTCTCATTCCTTTCTCTCTGAGTATATGGGAGTACTGTTTCTTGGTTTTTCCTCAGATGCTAACGGTAAGAGCTACCCAAGAGGTTGGGCATAGACAAGGGGCAGGAGGTATAGACAAAGCAGGAGGCCTCCTGAGTTCCCTATCCCAGCTTTTACCGCAGCTCTGCTTTGGTGGTACCAGGTGTCTGCCGAGATTAATAAAACTATATTTTGTTTCTGATTTTTTTTTCTGTTTTCCGTGTGTATAATCTGCCAAAACTTCAAGGGGAGGAGCATGAGTGACACCCTGAGCTCCTAACCGCATGTGTTTGCTTGTTTACTCCAAGTTCAATCCTTCATCCATCCCTGCATTTAGCATTCATTGTGCACTTGCCACGTGCCAGATACTCTTGCTGCACATGCGGTGATGAGCAAGAAAAAGTTGTTCTTTGGGGAGATTTCAGAGCCTCATCAGTGGATCACATGTGCATACACATCATCATGACACAATGTGGTAAGTGTTAAAAGAGAAATGTATTAGTCCCTTTTCTGTTGCCTTTAACAGAATACCTGAAACTGGGGAATTTATAAAGAAGAAAAATTTCTTACAGTTATGGAGGCTGAGAAGTCCAGGGTCGAGGGGCCACATCTGGTGAGAGCCTTCTTGCTGGTGGGAACTCTCTGAAGAGTTTTGAGGCAGCGCAGGGTATCATATGGTTAGGGGGGCCGAGCATGCTAACATGCTAGCTCAGGTCTCTCTTCCTCTTCTAGTAAAGCCACAGTTCTCCTCCCATAATAACCCATTAATCCATTAAAGCATGCATGGATTAATCCATTCATGCACGAGGGCAGAGCCCATGTTGGCAATTGAACTTCAACGTGAGTTTCGGAGGGGACATTCAAATCATGTAGCAAGAGACGTGTACCACAAGCAATGGGAAAATTGGAGTTTGTGACTAAGGTTATATGGGAGAGAGGGAGGGATCAAGGAGAGCTGTGACGATGAGAAACCATTTGATAAAAGCCAGGGAAGTTGGTGGGAGCTGGCGGGGAGGTGGTGAGTGTTCTAGAACAGTGCTATACAATAGAACTTTCTGCAGAGATGTAAGTATTCCCCATCTGTGCTGGCCAATCTAGTAGCCACTAGCATACATGGCTATTGAGCACTTGAAATGAGACTAGTCCATCCGAGGGTCTGAATTTTAAATTTTATTCAATAGCAATTCAAATTTAAATTGAACTTTAACCACATGTGGCTACTGGCCACCATGTTGTCAGTGAAGCTCTCGAAACTCTGCAAAGCGGGAAGTAATGCCCATCCTAAGAGGAGTCTGGGTAACGGGCAGGGGAGGAATAGCCTCTCATGCACAGTTCATTCACTGTGTGAAAGATGCTTCTGGAAGGTTACTATGACTAGGCGTGACTCTGTGACTGTGGCAACTGACTAGTGCTGCTGTGTGGACTCTGCCAGGCAACTCACTCTAGACGAATAAGTTTATTGAACACCTAAGCGTTCTTCTGTCAAACAGTTAGTGTCTTCACAATCACAACAATGACCCAGGACTCATGTCATTTCCTTTCCATCAGGCAGAGGCCAAAAAGTTTACTTGGGGAGTTATATATTGTGATCTCCTTTGGCAGGGTTTGTTTTGGGAAGGGCATCTATTAATTTTGAATGTGGGAGACTGTTCACCATGTCTGTGATTGACTTCCTGGCTGAGGAATGGCTGGAACCCTACTCCTCTCTCCTTGACCCCTGCTCGCTCCCTCCGTACAGTGCCCGCTGTGGGACCTCTAGAGAAAAGCTTGTCTGCTGCCGTCTCATCCTCTTCCCTTGCCAAACCGGGCCAAAGCCCAGCTAATCACTTACTGGTGACTGTGATTCTTTCACTTGCCTTACCCTCATTAAATGCATTAAGAAGACAATTATTCCCAGGAAAAGATGGAAAAAAAAATAATGCAGAATTTTCCTCATAGAAAACAACTTAGAGTTTGCATAGCCTTTTATAGTACATGCTACATACACATTCAGTACATTATTTTTTACTTAGTCTTTTCAGCAATCCTGTGAGATGTTTTTATCCCTTATAAATTTGGAAACCAAGAAGCGCAGAAGTTAAAGACTTAACCACAATCATTTGGACATTAAGGGACAAGCTGGGACGCAGCCTAAGACTTCTGATGCCTAATCGGTGTCTGACAACATGGGAGGAAGGAGATTAGGGCAATAATAATGATTAGGGAAATAATTCTGGCTGGGAGAGGAGAGAGAGGGAAGAATAGGGGAGGGAAGAGAAAAGGGGAAGAAGGTGCTCCTTGCTGCTTTTTTTCTCTCTTGGCGGGGATCTAAGACACTAGGGAGAAATCCTTATTTGCTCTGAGAGAAACCGCGTGGATAGCTGTTGACCCAGCAGCTGGTGCTGTCTTAGGGGGGAAGTTCCTGTCAGGGAAAGCGACTGGTTGGCAGGAACAATCACCAAAGCATATCTGTCAACACAAATTCCCTTTCTCTTGCCACCTACTTCCATCCAGTGAACAGCATCCTACCGTGAATAGGCAGCTGAGGAATTCAGAGCTGGGGTGAAGCCAGTGGGAAAGTTGTAGTAATTTTTTAAGAGTTTACCATTAGGGATCAGAAAGGGGGAAATGAAACTGTCAGCTTTCCCTCTTAGAACGTTAGTTCCCCTGGAGATACATATATACAACTTCAAAGTGCTATGGGAAATTATTACTAATATTTCTAAAATGAGGTCTTTAGAGAAAATTCTTTTTTCCAGACTTCTTTAAAAAGGGAACAAATAAATTTAGATAGTAAAGATAAAGAGAAGAAGAATATCAACTTATTTCTTGTAGGCAAATTTTATCACATTCCAAAGTTCACTGGTCTTGTAGCTAAATCGGCTCAAAGAAAATCCCACAAGCTTGAAATTTAAATCTTGTGATTGTCGATATAATTGACTAATATTCATATAACATGAATTGTGATCCTCGAGCTTCTTTACATATTTTGGTTCCCAAAATCTAAACAAGGATGGTATCATTTAGCATGATTTTATAAATAGTGAATGACAAAATATGGGACTGACCTACCCAGGGCTTTGCAGCTAGAAAGGAGCAAAATCAGAATTTAAACTCAAGTCCATCTGATCCCAGAATTGTTTTCGCAATAATTGGTATGTTGCAAAACATAATGCTAGGCAACAAAAGAAAAAATAGATAAATTGGACCTCATCCAATTTAACATCTTTAGCGCATCAAAGGACACAATCAACAAAGTGAAAAGGCAACCCACAGAATGGAAAAAAATATGTGCAAATTATATATATGATACAGATTTAATATTTAGATTATATAAAGAACGTCTACAACTCAACAACAAGAAATAAACAGTTCCATTAAAAAATGAGCAAAAGACTTGAATAGACATTTCTCCAAAGAAGGTACACAAATGGCCAATAAGCACATAAAAAGATGCTTAGCATCACTAATAATTAGGGAAATGCAGATCAAAATCATGAGATACTCATTAGGAAGGCAACAAAACAACAACCCAGAACATAAATGTTAGTGTGGATATAGAGAAATTAGAACCACTGTGTATTCCTGTTGGGAATGTTAAATGTTGCAGCCAGTATGGAAAACAATTCCTTAAAAAATTAAAAACAGAATTACCATATGATCCAGCAATTTCATTTCTGGGTATATACCCAAAAGTATAGACAGCAGAGACTGGGACAGACATCTATATGCCCATGTTCACATAGCATTGTTCACAATAGGCAGAAAATGGAAAAGACCCAAGTATCCATAAGTGGATAAATGGGTAAACAAAATGTGATATCTGTGTCAGTGGGTTCTGCATCCATGGATTCAACCAACCACAGAAAGAAAATATTTAAAAAAAAAAAAGGATGCTCACATCTGTACTGAACATGCACAATTTTCCTTGTCATTATTCCCTAAACAATATAATGTGGTTGGGTGTGGTGGTTCACACCTGTAATCGCAGCACTTTGGGAAGCTGAGGCCAGAGTATTGCTTGAGGCCAGTAGTTCAAGACCAACCTGGGCAACACAGTGATACTCTGTCTCTACAAAAAATTTAAAAACAAATTAGCTGGGCATGGTGGTATGTGCCTGTAGTCATAGCTACTGGGGAGGCTGAGGTGGGAGAATTCCTTGAGCCCAGGAGTTGGAGGCTGCAATGGACTATGATCTTGCCACTGAACTCCAGACCGGGCAACAGAGCAACACCCTGTCTCAAAAAATAAATAAATAAATAAATAAATTCAGTGCAACAAAAATTTACATATCATCTACAGACATTGTATTAGGTATTATAAGTAATCTAGAGATTATTTAAAGTATACAGGAAGATGTGTGTAAGTTATATGCAAATACGACACTATGCATCAAGGAACTTTAGTATCTATGGATTTCGTTATCCAAGGAGGGTCCTGGAATCGATCCTCCAGGGATACTGAGGGATAATTGTACCTACCTTGGAATACAACATGGATAAACCGCGAAAACATCATGCCAAGTGAAAGAAGTCAGACTCCAATGACAAATATTGTATGATTCCACATTTTTCAATGCTGTATCCTAGTGTAGGCTTCTTGAAGACATTTTATTTGGTAGTTAAACTCAATCCTTGTTGTACCAACAGTGCAAAGAACCAAATGACAGTGATTAAAATCAGACCAGCATGCTGCCTGCCTCACAGGGGTTGTTAAGATGCCGTCGACTCAAAGATGCATTCGTGTTTGGAAGCTGTTTAAAATATTAAAAAAAATTACATAGCGCAGACCTTTGAGATATGATACATTATAAATTATTTAAAATATTTTACCCAATATTTATGGAAAGTCATATCCTACTGAAAGTTCAGGGGAAACGCAGCTCATGTGGGATGTAATCTCAGTTTACTTGCTCCTTGCTCTAACCCTACCTTGCCTCTCAATCCCTCCAAGACTTATCTTTGCTAAGAAAGCAGTGGCTTTGCAGATGCAACCTTTGAGGGGTTGTCATGAACTTAAACCTGTTGTCCAGATTCTTGACTAAGCTCAGTGAGGGAAACACCTCCAGTATACGCTGAGCAGCTTTTCTCCATGATCCGTGGACACTTGGCAGAAGCGTTGATGACAGTTGCAAGAACGTGATGCACAGCAGTATTCTTTACAGCAGTTTAATCTGTGTCATCAAATCCCCAGAAACCATGATTAATAGCAGCACTTGAGTTTGTTCTCAAGTTGTATATTTGGCAGCGGTGAACTTTGATCTACGGTTTCACTTTAAAGAATCATTTTGACACACAAACTTTTTCTGTAATCCTTCCATCTCACTAAGCCCCACACAAATACCACGTAGGAGGACATTTAATGCCATTTCTGTAAGCTATGTGTTTATTATTACACCATTTTAAAGACTTTTAAAAATGTTTGGAACTCAATTCATTTATTATAACATATTTGCGTGCCAAATTGTGCTGACCAAAAATGTGAATTTCAGATCATGTAGACATAAGTGAATGAATAAATGAATGAATAAAAGTATACCTTCAATACCCCTCCACTGGATTACTGAAGGGACAGGGGGTGTGTGGTGTCCAGATATTGAATAGTCAGTGTTATACAGAGGAATCTCATCACCTGGAAGTGGCCAGCACAAGATTTCTCAAGGTCAGTTTTGATTAGGAGCATGAAATGGAAAATTACCCTATAGGGAATTATGAGTCCATGATTTAGTCTCAGGTAAGATTATTTTCCTTTCATATAGTTAACTGGGCTAAATTAATATTTCCTCATTTTTTGCCCTTCTATTCTTTGCCCTCTACATTTCAATGTAGAAAATACTTTTTCTATTTTCTTTATAATTTTCTTTCTAAAGTATTGCTGCCCAATAGAAACATAAAATGAGCCACATATGTAATTTAAAGTTTTCTAGTGGCTGCATTAAAAAAGAAACAGGTGAAATTAATTTTAATAATCTAGTTAACCCAATGTATCCTAAATGTTATTATTTCATCATTTCATTATAATATAAAAATTATTCATGTTAGATTTTACATTCCTTTCCTTTTTTTTTTTCAGTACTAAGTCTTTGAACTCCAGTGTCTGGAGTTCTCAGTGTAACAGCATATCTCAATTTGGATGCAGAATTTCCAACGTAGCCCTTCCAAAACAGTAAAGTTTCTTGTAATAGAAAAATATTTTATGTTGCTTCTGTTTTTAAATTCAGACTTAAATTAATTAATATTGAGTAAACTAAAAATCTGGTTCTGCAGTTACATTAGCAACATTTCAATTGCTCAATAACCACATGTCTAGTGGCTACATATACAGCATAGTTCTCAAGAATCAGTGAGAGAAATAGCTCTATGATTTGGGAACTTAATTTCATTCTATTAAACACTTACTTTAGCATATGTAGTTTTATTCCTGAATTACTGGAAAAATGAGAAGTATGAGCGTTGGGATCCCTAGGGCCTATGTGGCATAAAAGGGCATATTTTCTTTAGAAAGTAAGGACTGAAAAGAGAAGTCCATAGAGATGGGACACAGGATCATTGCGAGTGATTTAAAAGTAGTAGCCAATATTTTGAGCTTTTAGCTTTCTGTTAACAATATAAATGTAAGATCCTTGAAGCTGCAGAATAGGATCGACACACAATAGGTGTTTAGTAAATGTTAATATCCTTTATTTTTTTCCCTTGTATCCATCATAGTAGCCATATAGTAGTTAATCAATAAAAGGTAAAAAAAAAAAAAAAGGGTCTATTTATCCTTATAGATAGTTAATGGTTGTGACTCAGGGTGGGTTTTCTTATAAAGGCAACTTTTATGTGATTGTTGAAGAAAAGAGGAAATTCTTTCATATTCTATGAAAACAATTATTGTTTATAATAAGCATTAAGTATACCTGCTGTGCTAGAGCGATATGTATTTTGGAAAGAAGATATAGTTGGCATTGGGTTTTGGATTTATTTGCTACTATAATATGACAGAAGTACTAGGGTGTCAGAGTGGGGCAGGTGGTGTGGAGCAAATGAAATTGCTTGGAAAAATGAAGGAACTTGTGGCCTGGCCAGTGGGGCATCCTGGAGGGTGGGTGGTCCTCTCTTGCTTGGTCCCTGGGGAGTAGAGCTTTATTCGCAGGCTGAGTCTCCTCAAGATGGCCTGTCTTCAGTTTCCCCCTCTGCCACATGGTTTTAGATGCAATCCAGGCTTTCCAAGAGGGCACTATGCCAAGGTTTCTAGGCTGGAGGACAAGATAGCAACTTTTGATGGAAATATGTCCGGCCTGCGTGATGTAGTGATTTAATTAATGATGTTCAAAGTACTAAACTACCATCGGCTGTAACAGTTACAGGAACTGAGACTCCATGAAGAACACTGAAGTAATGGAAATCCAATAAAAAGCAACACTGAGTTGGCTTAGATAAGGGGAAAAAGGGAGATATCAAAGAGGAGGCTGGACTTCTTGTCTGTGCAGCTGACCCATCATAAACTTCAAGAAAAATCTGCTGGGCCCCAACACCATCCATCTTTCATCCTGAAGTGAAAATAGATTGGATGAAGAGGATTATCACTGTGGCTTCTAGAGACTATGATCTATTTCTGCTGTTACTGAGTTTATAAAAAGAAAAAAATAGTGTGCTGTTCCCAAAGTGACTCATTTATGGGCTTCCACATTGGGATGATTCTGTAAGTTCTTGAATCATGTGAATCTAAAATGTGCTACCAGGACGAGTGTCACTTTAGAGATGGGATCAAATGCAGTATCTTGTGAAGATTAGGATCACATTAAAGTTATTTTTTAATTCCTTTTGATCTGTTGGCATATTTGGATTTTTTTTTCACTTTATTTATTTATTTATTTATTTTTGAGACAGAGTCTTACTCTTTTGCCTGGCCTAGAATGCTGTGGCGTCAGCCTAGCTCACAGCAACCTCAGACTCCCAGGCTCAAGCGATCCTCCTGCCTCAGCCTCCTGGGTAGCTAGGACTACAGGCACACGCCACCGTGCCTGGCTAAGTTTTTCTATTTTTAGTTGTTTGGCTAATTTCTTTCTATTTATAGTAGAGACAGTGTCTCACTCTTGCTCAGGCTGGCCTCGAACTCCTGACCTCGAGCGATCCTCCCACCTTGGCCTCCCAGAGTGCTAGGATTACAGGTGTGAGCCACTGCACCCAGCCCATATTTGGCTTTTTTAAATTCCCACTTAGAATTTCAGTCATTGACATTATGGAAAACAATATTTTTTTTCATAAATTCTTTGGAATTTGGTCTTCATGTTAACTCTATTATAGGAAAGTCTCTGTTTTCCCAAATAAACAGCCAGGGGTTTCTTGACAGTCTACTTCTTTTCTATGAAGAAATGAGGGGTATGCATTTTCAGACACCATTAAGCATCTGTGACTTGAAATGAGGGAAGACAAAGAGCTGGGGGATTTCCCTTCCTCCTCCTTCTTGCTGGTTTAGGCCATTCCTTCTCCCACACTCCTCCCTGAATCTGATCTGAGGTTGTGAGTTGACTAAGGGCTCCACTAAAGGCTCTCATGCATGTGCCACTTTGGGGAAAGGGGATAGAGAGAGAGAGAGAGAGCTTTAAAGGAGGAAAATACTTAATAATGCTTTCTATGTGCCAAGTAAAATTCTAAATGCATCACATGCATTAGTACGTTTGCTCTGAACAATAAGCGTCTGTAATAGGTGCTATTACTGTCGTCCCCATCTTACAGCCATGCACACTGAGTAACAAAGAGTAAATAATGTGCACAAGGTCACACAGCCTGTAAGTAACAAAGTCAAGATTTGACCCAAGGGTTTGGCTCTAGAGCCCACACGTTTCATCGCCCTGCTGTCCCGCCACCTGAGTATGTCATGCAACTTCAAAGTTTCCAAAGAACCTTATAAATGCTTTCCAAAGCATCTCAGTAGTAAGTGAGGCTCATGGAATTGGTGGGCTGCAAGGCTGGGATTCAGGCCCACGTCTTCTCTCTGTCCAGGGCTCTGTCTACTATATGTCACACACACCGTAGTTACACAATAATATTTGTTGAATAAATGAATAATCTGGAAAGAGGAAAGGGAAAATGTTTCCGAACACTGTGATACTGCGATACTGAGCACAGATACGGGGATACCGGGAATGGATATTCTTAATTCTCAGTTGTAGGACGTAATCTCCTTACCCCTTCACAACACATGCACACACACACACAAACACACACACACACGGGCACACATACACTATTTAGTTTCCAACTGGCATACCATCCAAAATCAACTGATCAGTGTCAAGTTCTTTCACAAATGCATCCTCTGAGAGTTTCTTGCTGAGAAATAAAAAGTGTAATTTTCACTTATTGGCGAGAGATGTTTCTTATTTTACACCTTTTGCAAGGATTGCCTGCCCAGACCCCAGCACAAGCCCACAGAGTGCACAGAGGATGACTGTCCAAGAATGTCGCTAGGATTTCCCCAGCTGAGTGGGGCCCTCCGCAGTGACCGAGGACAAAACATGTGAGCCAAAGCACGTGAGCTCTTCAATGTGGCCTGTTTCTTTCCCTGCAGCTCTGTAAAATCAAAGTTTGAGGCACCACAGGAGCTCTTTTAAAACGTCCTGGCTGGGTTGCTGCAGCCCAGATGTTGTTCCAGTCACTGCGCGGCAAGCTCCAGCCATCGCATGACTTGAGCGGCTCCTCTGCAGACCCGCTCGCCTCCATTGGCACTGCTCCGTAGATGTTACAGATGCCACAACTCATTTCTTTGAAGTCAGTGTGTTTTTTAAAAAAACACCCTTTTCGACAGATTTGGCCCAACTTCTCATTATATAAGCTGATCTGTTGGAACATCTGTCACCATTGTGGCTCCGGCCGCCATCCTCCACTGAAGTATAATAAATTGACATTAATAAATAACGAGGCAGTGGTGAGTTTAACACACATATTACGAGGCATTGAGGCTAAAGTGGCAGACTTTCTTTCATCTTTCAGGAAGACCAAAAGCCTGGATTAAGTAAACAAGGGAAACATAGCTGGGCCCAAGATGAAAACTTCCAACTGTTGCTGGCTTAAAAAAAAAAAAAAATTACAATATACCTCACATAATTGACAGGCTCTTAATAATACAAATTGACACAAGGTTAATGGGCATGGCTGGGGCTTCATAGATGGAGACATGTTAACACAGTATAATTTCCATTCTACACCCCCTTGGTTACTACTTCTCTAAATGCCCTTTTCTGTCCAGAGAAAGTATTTTCCTAGCAGAAATAACTATTGTAATTCAGTCTTGTGTTGATGGCTACTGCAAAGAATAATGTCATAGTGGTATTATGCACTTAGGTAACACCGACGGATCTCATTCAAGGACGTCACCTCATTGGTCACAAACTCACTGGTGCTGTGAATGTTTGATTGCTCATAATTTTTCTGTGGGGGTCATTCTGTACACCTGCTATGTGAATTCCCTTGGGTGTATGCTAGTGAATGCCCTTTGTGCAAATAGAAGAGGAGGCAAACTGGTTATTCTCTAGTGTGAAATCCAATGTTTTTGTAATTCAAACATGTTTCCATTTATTCATGACCAAAGACAACCTAAAATCAAGGCAAACACACATAGTCAGAAAAATGGCAAATGGGCTGTGTATGCCTTTATTCTTTAATGTGCGTGCACATACACGGACACACTAGTTTGCACCCTCTGACCCTGTACTTAATGTGCCCAGATTCTGCCTGTCTTTTGCGTCATGATAGCTCTTTAAAGCTAGGGACAGCGCCTGTCTGGTTTAGCTTGTACAGCTCCAACTTTGTGTCATGCATGTGAATGCTTAATAAATACTTAACGACAAAGGAAACAGTGCCGTGAGGATGGCTGCTATTATTGCCATTCAGAAATGAACGAATGGACGGAGAGAGATGAATTGCCTGATGCCAATACTGCAAGTCGGTTGCAAAGTATAACTTGGAAAGCTGAGTCCCTGGACTGTGCCTGGGTTTCTTCCGATTTGGGCATGGAACACTTATCTTTGGTGCTGGCTTGCTAAAATTAAAACAAAAACACAGACCTCTGGGTGCTTACATTTTAAAGTGAAGATAGTACAGATGCCAAAAATAAGAGTACCAAGAAGCAAGAAGACCAGCCTAAATCCGTGGGCACTGGTGACAAAGTGGAAGAAGGACAGGAAGTTTCCCTGCTGGTGCAAAGCCCAGGAGTTCCTTTAAAAAATGCTTACACCATAGTTCAATGTGGTTATGAAAAAACTCCATTTTGTTCTCCAGCCAATACTCAGCATCATCTACCACTCACGGTTCTTAGACATAAAGAATGTGACTCACTACAGGCTTGCAGGCAGGATCACAAAGACAATTGCTTCTGTCCATCCTCACCCCCTAGGCTTGACCTATCTGAAAGCAATTGACATATTTGCATGTCTGTATAGTCCAAGTATAAATGACAACTTGTATTTACAATTTTAATGCAAATTCTCATGTAGAGACTGATTTATTTTAAACATGATTCTTTCCCTGTAGACTATGACGCTATGTAAATATTTGCGTAATTTTTGCTTGATCGAACACAAAAATAACAGTAACTTTAATAAGCCTGTGCCCAAGCTGTTTGCTAAAATACTGGATAATTTTGATATTCATTTTTATCCCTGGACTAAAATTCTTTAATTAGAAAGAATAGTTGTCAGTGTTATGATAACCCGTGTGTTATATCACGTTCTGTTTCTTAGCAATTTATGACTTGGTCTCAGAACTCAGAAAGGAGAGCAAAAGGATTATAAAAAGTATTTATATATATTAATAAATATAATAACTTGGGATATTTTATATTCCATCTGCTTAGAGTTGACTTGTTATAAGAAAATCCTTTGTAGCTTCATAGGATACTATCTAGAGCTCAGCTCTGCACATTCGATGCATTTGTCCAATTTCTGTTACTAAAATATCTTATAACTTCTTTCCACTGTTGGCTTTGTGCTCTGTGGGCCACACTGCAAGTTGTGTACCCAATAACCATTCTTCCTTTCTTCTTTGCTATCCGAACCTCAATTTTTTGCGGGGGAGGGAACTATTTGCCTTCCCAGACTCCCTTGCAGCTATTTGTGAATATGTGAACACTTCAGGCCAGTAAGTCATGAATTGATATGTTTTAGGGATTTCTTAAAAAGTTTTTGCTTTCCTACTATAAGTACCGCCTCTTATTTCTTATTCCCTCTTTTTTTCTTCTTCTCACTTAAAATACAGATATAATCCTAGAGGTGGAAGAGCTATTTTTGAGCATTCAAATTGAGGCATAGTAAAGATACATTTAAAATTGAAGATTGAGTCAGATGCAGAGGGCCATGAACTCTGAATTCTTTCCAATGAGCCAGGCAGAGCCACTCACAGGTTTTGAACATAAGACTGGCAAGAGTAAAGTGGAGTAGAGGGTCAGTGGTAGGGAAGGAGGTTTCTTTACAGAATTGAAAATTGGAGGCATGGACGTGAGGAGGCTGGGCTTTAATTGAAAGACTAACATAGGATCCGGAACCATATTACAATGTACTACTGAATCAACTAAAACTGGGCTGGGGTCTGCATGATGGGAAATTAAATGTTAATAGAATCTGGAATCTGAATTTTAGGTAGATAAACGATTTAGTTGAATTGCCAGTATATATGAATGTCCTGTTTTTCTTTCCTGCTTTCCCTGTTCCCTGCCTGCCTCCTTCCTCCCCCCTCCCTCCTTCCCTCCCACCCTTCCTTCTTCTCTCCTTCCCTCTCTTCCTCCCTATTTCCTTCCTACCCTCCCTATTTGTAGCTTTATTCTAATCCAGGAATGATCAACTTTGGGTAACTTAGAAGTTTCATCGTGTATGCGTGTGTGTGTATGTGTGTGTGTGTATGTGTGTGTGTGCGTGTGTGTGTTTAGCCATTGAGCTGGGGTAAAATCAGTGGAAAGGGTACATTGAAGATCTACCTACTCACCAATCCAAGGACAATAGTGACTATGTTAAAAAGTTAATCAAGGCCGGGCGCGGTGGCTCACGCCTGTAATCCTACCACTCTGGGAGGCCGAGGTGGGCGGATCGCCCTGATCTCAGGAGTTCGAGACCAGCCTGAGCAAGAGCGAGACCCGTCTCTACCAAAAATAGAAAGAAATTAATTGGATACCTAAAAATATATATAGAAAAAATTAGCCGGGCATGGTGGCACATGCCTGTAGTCCCAGCTACTCGGGAGGCTGAGAGACAGTAGGATTGCTCGAGCCCAGGAGTTTGAGGTTGCTGTGAGCTAGGCTGACGCCATGGCACTCTCCCCAGGCAAGAGAGTGAGACTCTGTCTCAAAAAAAAAAAAAGTTAATCAACTTTAACTTGCAGTTCCAAAATCCCTCTCCTTTGGATGTGTGCATTTAGAAACTTCATTGTTAGAATGAAAACATCACGACTGGTTTTACTTTCTAATGCGGCTTTTTGGTCCAGAGTTAGGTTCTTGAGGGGAAATAGTCTAGATGTGCGTAAGTTAAACTGAACACTTCTTCCTGCGCGCGCTCTTTTCCTTCTAAATTAAGGAAAATAGCTGTTTTTGTTTGCTTGTTTTGTGCCTGCTGCATGTTGGGAAGGCATTCAGATCCTTCACAGTGAGCATTCAGTTTATTGCAATTTGAGGGGTGGGCTTGAAAAGTGAGAACGTTGCTATTGCCCTTTCTGTAGACAGTCAGAAACAAACAAACCAAGGAAATCTATAGGCTCCTAACAGATGGGTTTTAAAAAGTAGGTCATGTTTTGAGCCCACCAACTTTGATGACATCCCTCTAACAGAAACTGGATTCCTAAGTGTCAGGACAATACAAATGAGGTTCTAAAATGGTCTCTGGATCTGTTACAGTTTTCAAGTACAGCTGGGAAAAAAGTTGTGGAGGGAAGTCTCTGAGGATTGGGAAAGTAAAAACTATACTGGGGAGCTCTGAATTCGTTGCTCTGTCTTGTTTTTTCCCTGATAGAAGATATTGGGATTGATTCAGTCATGGGATTTAAAGGAATTAAGATGATAATGGAGATTTCCGGGGGGAGAATGGTGTGCGCGTGTGCGTGTGTGTATATGTGTGTGTTGGGCAAGGGCAGGACTATTTTTCTCCTTTTCAATGAGAAACTTAAAGCGTATGGAGGCTAAAGTCTAACTAAACAGATTTTTACTGATTCAGTTTAAGAGCGTCTGTTTCTGGCACCTGAAACGCTAGAAGAGTAAGGTGTGTGGCCTGTGAGGAGGGAGGGAAGAAACCCACCCATCTTCCACATGGTCTAGGATGTGTATACCAGGGAGCCCTTTTTATAATAGAATTATGTACAGATCAATGTATAATTAATGAACTTGAAGCTCAGAGGAAGAGGGTTATAGGTCTATGAGAACTCACAAGACTAAGATAAAGTACCCTTGTGTATTTTCCACTCTATAGCCCTGGAGAGGGGAAATAAAATAGATTCAAATATCTGTGGTTTCCCAGGCTTCATGCCTCAGTAGTGAGTGAGAACAACAATTGGAAACCAGGAGGTACATTTGTACATCAACACAGTTTTGCCTCCAATGGAATGAAGAATGAAATGGCCTCCCCAGATAAACCCCTGTTGACCGTTTGGCCGTGCCAAATGCTAGTCCATCAGAAATCTGTTTCCCAAGCTCAACTCCCTCCGAATATTGTTAAGCTAGAAATACTTTTCCATTACTTTTTGTCTTGTCTAAAGAATGCCTGCCCTTCCTCCCTCCCTCATCTATGTCTAAGATCCAAAAATATTTCTTCTTTTATAGCTTTTTGAATATAGTTTCTTTCTATATCTTGACTATAAATTTTGGCCAATACAAAAATTCAGCAATATAAGCTGTCGCCAGGCATTGTTCACGCTTGTTGCCTACATGTTGATTTTTGTACTATTATTTTCCAAAATTGATTCTTCAGTAGAAGAGGTCTACAACTTATGAACGTGAATGCATTTGTGTCATCAATTGTATCCTTCTCTTTCAAGTCAACCCAATGGATATCAACCCATTTCATGTTTACAGTGGGTAGGAAAGAAGGGGACAAGACAATATAACTATAGCAATAAGAATGGTTACATTTGTTAAAAATATATATATATATATGCACCATACCTTCATGGTATTTGAATACACTGGAATTGTTCTAACCATCCCCCGACTGCCTCTTTTCTCTTTCTTCGCACGCAAAACCATTGAGATCCAGTATGTGGAAGCTATTGTCGAATTGAATGGAAATAGAATGGTTTTTCTTGAAAAGCCTAAATCATATCCTCAATTATATTAATGGCTCTTGCACTATGAACATCACGAATACTATTTATGCAAAAAAATGCTAACAAGAGATTAGCAAGGCAATCACATGCCCAGCATATAGACAGCTGCTGAGCAGCATCAAACGGTAGCACATGTCTTGTGACTTTTTATGAAGACAAAGAATTTAAACTGAGGGCATGAGGGTTGGATACCCTAACTCGTTACCCACTGGGGGAAACTAGGTGCTATTCACCATGCACTCAAAACTCATTCTGAAATAGTCCTGTGGGAAGAATAATGACATATAAGATACTTGATTTCACCGTGGCTTTCAACAGGGGGTGTGTACTTTGTTTTAACTTCGTACGGATTCTCCCAGCTTCTTTATTTTTATAGTATAGAAGCCCTTATAAGAGAAGGAGAATCAAGGACAGTTGATAGGCCACAGAACTTAAGTTTTCCTAAGCTTTGACTTTCTTATCTATCCTGAATTATCATATTTTTCATCTGACATTCTGAACTAATTCTTTTCATTCTACAGGCACAAAAAAACCCATATGATTTCTGTATGACCTTCTTATAAAAACTTTGTGCCAAATTTGCAAGTCCAGGTCCTTACACTTTCTAGCTCTGAAACCTTGGGCAATTCCATAACTCCTCTAAACCTCAGTTTCCTTATCTGTGAAAAGAGGATAATAATAGTGCCTACTTATAGAGATGTTGTGAGGTCAAATCATCTCATAAAATGTAAAGCATTCGTAACAGTGCCTGGCACATAATAAGCACTGTGTTAAGTGCAGCAGCAGCATGTTAGGTATAAACACTGAACAAAGGGATTTTTTATAAGAAGAAGTTTGGGTGGCATTAGACATGAAGAAATGATGATAAAGTTCTCTAGGCTATTTGGTAAAGCTAATCAGGGGAAAAAGCTGTCATTATACCAAATATACAGTATACAGTACTGAAACTTTCATATCTAAAACCATGGTGTCTTCATTATAGAAGGGGTATTCATTTGTATGTCAATTTTCATTTGGGCTTTTTAAATATGGAGTGTACTTAAACAAATACCCGGGATAGCTTAGAGTCCAAAGATAGGTAGTTATCAAACATGGAAGGTGGAGATACACACACTGCGGACAATCTTTCTTACATGTCTCTTGGCCATGTTTTCTTGGGGTCCAGCAGGTACATTGTGGAATAAAAAATGCACAGACCAATCTGATAGGCAACTCCCTCACCACCCTTTACCTCTTCCCACTGACTTCAGCTGGGAATCCCCAGGACAGGTGATGTGCTAATTAGATCTCACCAGATCTGTCACTGCTTTACTTACCAGTTTGCGCCCTGCTATGTAACATCAAAACAAACAAAAAACCCCCCAGTGAATTAGAAAAACTTATCTTCATGTTCTTTCATCTTTGCTAACATTAGTACACAATGTAAGATTGCTCCATTTGTGATTTCAAAATTTATTGGACCACTTTAGTTTTTAAAAATGGGATCAATAATATTGAAATGAAGTTTCTTCTGCTCAATGATTTGGACATTTCAATCTAGAAATGGTTACAAACTTTTAAAGAAATACACCCAAACATGGTCATTAGCCATGCTTATCGAGATGTTGACATCAAATGAAGGATCTTTGCAGAATCAGAAATCCAAACCCATCACTTTTGGATATGATAGACAATATTTGGAGAGCCCTATTTATTAGGTTCGACATTTAATAGGATGTGTAGATTAAATTATTTCATGAAATAGATCAACAGAATCTGCATGAATAAAAATTGACATTCAATTCAGTAAATATATATTGAAGTACATCGTAGGAAAATTATAGCCTCTGTTCCCTTCTCCCTCCAAAAAGGCATTCATTTAAGAAAAATGAGTGATAGCAAACGAATTAAGAAAGATTTGGCAAAGAAAGTGAAATACGACAAATTCTGGGCCTCAGAATGCATTTTCATCTTGTTGGAGATTTGAAAGTCACTCTTAGGTTCATATCACTAAGTTCTAGTAGTTGGCAAGGTCTAGATATTTTGTAATAAATAATTAGGTGGAATGTGATTCTGGGGAGGGTAGACTGAATGAAGTAGAGTTTTTTTTTTCTCTCTCTTTAGTGTTCTCTTTAGTAAAAACTCTGAGCTATGCAAATGATCATGGTTTTAGATTTCGTGATCATCATTTTCACAACAGTCCGAAGAGTTTTTATACACAAGCAATTACCTAACATAAACAGATGCATACAACTGTAAAAAATAATAAACAGTTGTGTACAACACATTTACTACTTACAAAGACTGGAGCTAGCATATTTTATTTAGACAGAAAGGGATCATTCTGGATGTTATTCATTCATTGTTTTAATAGTATTAACTCAATAATAAATACTAGGCATTCTACTATCTGCTGGGGATTAAGGTAAATGATCACTGCCTCTAAGATATTTACAATTTAACAGTCTAGGAAAAAAGTACAGAAATAAAAGTTTGGAGAGGCTATAATAAAAATACATGTGAGATATAGTGGGATCGAAAAGGAGTAGGTAATATTTTGGTTAAAAACAATTTGTTTGGGCCGGGCGCGGTGGCTCACGCCTGCAATCCTAGCACTCTGGGAGGCCGAGGCAGGCGGATCGTTCTGAGCTCAGGAGTTCGAGACCAGCCTGAGCAAGAGCGAGACCCCGTCTCTACCAAAAAATAGAAAGAAATTAATTGGACAGCTAAAAATATATAGAGAAAAAAAAAAATTAGCCGGGCATGGTGGCGCATGCCTGTAGTCCCAGCTACTCGGGAGGCTGAGAGACAGTAGGATTGCTCGAGCCCAGGAGTTTGAGGTTGCTGTGAGCTAGGCTGACGCCACAGCACTCGCCCCAGGCAAGAGAGTGAGACTCTGTCTCAAAAAAAAAAAAAAATTTGGTTGAAAATAAATTAAGTGCTCACTAGTTTGATTCTGGTGATCATTTCATGATGCATATATATATATATATATATACGTATATATATATACGTATATATATATAATGAAACATCAAGTTGTGTACCTTAAGTATATATAATTTCTATTTGTCAATTATACCCCAATAAAGCTGGAAAAAAAAGTCTAACTTAAAAAGAAGAAAAGAAATTGAGTGCATATTCAGAAAAATAATGAATAGGTCAGAAATTAATATTCCCAATTATTGCTTTTTAATATAGCATTGGTATTTTGTTGCACACAGGAGCAATTTTTCAAATTTGTTATTAGCCTTTATACATTTTTTTTTTTTTTTTTTTTACTATTTCCAAGAATTACAAATAAAAAAGAACGAAGGAAATCACCTGGGAACAAAAAGGGAGTCAGTCCTAAATCCTATTTTGAGAGGTAAGGGCACAAGTAGGACTTGGTCATCAAAGGCCTCCTTGATGTAATGTTTAAGTTGAGTTTTGAAAAATGGCTGAGTGCTTTCCAGGTAGACAAGAGTTAGTAATGGAGTGGTGATGGGTGGATATCTCAGGCAGAGGGAGGAACTCTTTGTCTAATTTGATACATTTTGCCCTACTTGGTTTGCCTCCCCTGAAGCA
>RJWJ010024011.1:0-25250 GCA_004363605.1 Indri indri
TGCACTCCAGCCTGGGGGTAACAGAGCAAGATCCTATTTCTAAAAAAAAAAAAAGGAAAACGACGGAGGCATTTTAAAGGAGGTGTGGTCATATACATGAAGCTTAACCATGAGAAAACCTCTTTTTTGTTGAACAAGCTTGATGGATGTGTTCAGCTGCTTGGACTATCTGAACTAAAGGAAAACTGTATCAGCAAAGCCCTTCGAAACCAGGATATCTTATAACTATTTCATACTCTATTCAGTAAAAAAAATATATAAAAGGCGACTTTCTTAAAAAGTTTTCTTAGCCTGCCTCAGTGCTCTGAATCTTTGTTAATAGCCCTGTACACAATTCTCTCTGATTGTCAGATTTCCTAAAACATTGTATGATGCTTTTGTTTTATGGATCTATGTTGACATTGTTTCATTCTACAGTAAGATTGACCTGGAGCCAGAGTAAATTGCTCAAAATGTTGTAAAAAGGTGAAAGTAAAGATGAAATCTAAATAACTTGAGATCTCTAACCACATTTTATTGCAGAAAAAGAAAAGGTGACATGCTCCAGATTTTGTGTGAAATAACAATTGTTCCACAGAAGTGTCATTTATATGACTTTTGGCGTGATCATTTTTTACTTTATTTTTGTCTATATTATTAAAATATTCATACCTCACTTTATTTCTTCACTTAATGAGTTCTACGTGTCAAGGACTCTGTTTGACCCTAAGGATATACTATTTAAAATGATAAAGTCTGCCATCAAAGGGCTGGCAATCAAAGGAGGCACAAGTGATCACAGGACATAATGAACCATAATACAGTATGATACTGGGGAGTATAATGATAAAATGCAGTCTAATATATTATCAAATATTTTATACATTTAATATAATATAAAGCATTTTTTAAATACCTGTGTTTCAGGTTTCAGATGAGACATTACTTCCTGAAGGGAGCCATCTCTAACATTTCAAGACATCTTACATTTAACTTATAAAAAATTATTATACTGTATTATAATCCTATTTTATATTTATACCTGTGCTTATATTTTGTATTTATTTTTCTGAAGCCACATCGATTAGACAATGTGTTAAGGTGACCAAAAGAGTGAGGACAGTCCAAAATTAAAAATAGGTCTCAGATAATAGCAAAGAGAAAAACAATCCACATGCAGATAATCAAGAATTTACCCTATGCACTTTTTCAACTTCTTCTTTTCAATACGAAGTTAGAACTTTTAGTTCTAGCACAAGGACTCCACAAAAGATAAATCTAAATTTAAGAAAAACATTAAATAAAATGTTATTCTTTCCATAAAGCTGTTGTCACCTGTTTGGAGAGTTAAGGTCTCTGTTAGAATAGCTTTGAGTGGAAAACATGAGCTATTGAAATTCCAGGAAAAAAAAAAAAATAAGAGAACCATACTAAGAAATGTCTAAAACTATAAAGTAAAGATCTCTCTCTCTCTCTCATTCACTCTTTGTCACGTACACAAACGCATACACACACACACAAAATAATAATCCAGCTTCCTATTACTAAAGACAAAGGTATAAATGACTACAGATGGATCTGTTACTGTGGCAACAGCAACTGCACGTGCTTTGTTTGAACTCAACACACAATAAAAAATCCTTGAAATTTTTTCCTCATCGTCTTCATTGAAAACATTTTCCGAGCTCTGATGAATCATGGAAAGCATTGTGTGATTGCCATAAGGTTACAGAGAATAGAGAAAGCAGTTTGTTTTTGTCCTTTCAAGGTTATGATTTAAATAGGAATGTCAAGACCAGCTGAGGGATAATGATGGGGCTTATTTGTGCCAATACATCATGTAAGTGAACAAACTGCCAAGAAGGTAATGATAGTACGTAGTTTAAGACATTATAGACATACATATTAGCCATAGATTTAGATAGATTTGTAGATATGCAAACAAATGCAAATATATGTGTATATATATGTATGGATATAGATATTTCTGTTAAGTTATAGAAGATAGTATTTGGAACAATTGATCTTCACACTCCCCTCAAACAACAACAAAAAAATACACATAAACATAATATGCCCATAGTCCAGAATTTGAGATATAAGAGACTTGCCCCAAAGATTCTAGTTGAGTTTTTCCCGAAGTATAACACATATAATGTTATGAGATATGAGTTAAGCTGACATAGGAGAACTTTATTTTAATAAATAAATGTTTGTTTTTACCAATACATTTTATTTATGTTAAATTTATATCATTAATACCTACTATTTTATAAAGTTTGTTTTTAAACAAGTTTATTTAAGTTTAAAAATGGGTGGATTTGTACTATCTGTTCAATTTTTCTGTAAATCTAAAGCTGTACCAAAAATAAAGACTATCAATGAAAAATGATTTGGCTGAAACAAAAATATTAATTAAATAAAAGTAGAGGTAATCCATACTTATGGCAAACATCATAAAGCAACACACAAATTACTACAGATTGGAAAGCACTGATCATGTCCAAGGTGATCATTTTGTAGATGAGTAAATCTTGATGAAGACAGTTCTAAAGCCAAGTTCAGCTTTCAGACCTCCTAGGTTCTGGTGTGGAGTTAAATCTACCTATCACATTGCCTTCCTTTTACTTCCTTTTCCTGTTACTGGGTCAATTATTTGCATTCATTTTCTCAGGTGAATCTGTGTTGTTTGTTACCGCTGCACAGCAGGTAGGATTTGTAGCTATGTTTCTCCCAGAAACCTCACAGCTATGCCTATGTATCAGAGAAGGTCAAATCTTGAAACAGAAACCACACCAATAACTTGAACAGGGAAAATTTAATATAAGGAGTAAAGAGTGATTAATGACTAAAAGGAGTAAAGAAGAAACTAAGGCATGCTAGCAACTGAAGTAGCAATTGCAGGAGGCAGCTACTATTTCTGGGGCTGAGGGAGAACAAACAAGGAGGGAATTTAGAAACTTACAGGAGCCCTTTCCACAAGCTGGGATTCAGACCTCTGAGGAAAGGGACGGCTCCAACAAGAACACATAATCCATTAGTGGAAAATCAGCTTGCTGGAGCTCACCAGCTGTCACGGGACCACAGGAGCAGCCTGCTGCTGAGTGGAGGAAAAACCTGCTGTATGATACGGGCTACAGCTAAACCATGAGGGCTGCTGAGGTGAGCACACTTCCCACCAACACACACACTAACACATGCACACATGCCAATGTGCCAGCTGCCACAGCACTCTGGAGAAAGGAAAAGACATCCTTCTTCCTGCTCTGGCCTTGAAGAAATACTCCAGCATCCTTTATTGTCAGACTGATACTGTGCCTACTGAAAAGGAGAAATGTCTATAGGGTCCAGTTGCAGTGTCACAAAGCACAGAGAAGAAGGGTATATTTTCAGGCTCAGAGGCAACAAATTAATACTAGCATAGCCCATTTAAAGATGTGATTTATTGGTGCACACTTTTTTTAAAAAGGACAATACACTATGAGAAAATTCTCTCTATGCAATAAAAATATAACTTAAAGATTTTAAGTCTGAATGGGAGAATACAAATTCTTCAAGATGAGAAATGGTATATAAAATTTTCCATTTAAAATATCTACTCCTTGTCAAAGTTTTCTTAAGGAAAGCAGAAAACTCAGAACTCATTCTTTAAAATAATGTAATTCCATAAAACTTAAAAACACTTTTATGGCAAAAGATACTGTATACCTGCAGTCCCTAACCCCAGAGTCACAGAGCAGTACCAGTCCAGTCTGTGGCCTGTTAGAACCAGGCCGCACAGCAGGAGGTGAGCACCAGGTAAGCAAACAAAGCCTCATCTGTATTTACAGCTGCTCCCCATCACTTGCCTCACTGCCTGAGCTCCACCTCCTGTCAGATCAGCGAGGGCATTAGATTCTCATAGGGGCATGAACCCTACTGTAAGTTGCACATGTGAGGGATCTTGCATGCTCCTTATGAGAATCTAATGCCTGATGATCTGAGTGGAGCTGAGGCAGTGAAGCTAGGTCTGGGCAGTGGCTGCAAATACAGATCATCATTGGCAGAGAGGTTTGACTGTATAATAAATGTAATGCATTTGAATCACCCCGAAACCATCCCCTACCCCACCCCCAGTCCATGGAAAAATTGTCTTCCATGAAACCAGTCCCTGCTGCCAAAAAGGTTGGGGACTACTGCTCTATACAAAATAAGAAGATAAAACATACACTTGGGAAAATGCAAACTATTTGGAATATGTAGGAAAGACATTAATTTACAAAGAGCTCTTTCAGACTGATTAGAAAGAAAAATAAAGCAATATAAAGTGGGCAAAGTATTTGAAGAGGCAATCACAGAGAATGAAATGCAAAAGGCTAATAAACACGCGAAAATATACTCAAACAGAATAGTTATAAAACACAAAATAAGTATCAAATTTTTTAATCGGTGAAATCTTTTCCTCTGACTGAAACATTTTAATAACATCCCATGATAACAAGGAAGTAAGAAAATAAACCTATTCATGCATTTTTGAGAATTGTAACTTTCAACAATTTCTGAATAGCCTTGTAATATTGATTAAAATTTATAATGCAGTTATCTTTGACCAAGCAATCCTACCTCTGGGAATTTATCAAAACTATATATATGAATGTTTCTGAAAGCAATATTTTATTAACAAAAAAAAAAACTGAAATAATCTGAATGTTCATCAATATAAGAATGGTTGACTAAATTATAGTAATTCTTAATATTAAATACAATACAGTAAGTTTTTTAAATGAGTTATATATTTGAGTGTTAATTTGAAAGTGCATTAAAGATGAAGTTTCAGAATAAACACATATTTTGATCCTGTTTTTATGATGCAATTATAAATAATGTAGTTGATATAATCTTGCATAAGCAAATAAAAATGTATACTGTAGAATAATAAGCATTATGTTTTTAACAATGGCTACACTGAAAGAGTGCAGAAGTGAAGCTTGAAGGAAAACACTATTAATTTTAATCTAAATATTTCCTCAATGTCTAAATTATTAGATCATGCATTTATTACTTTTATAATTTAAATAGTTAATATTAAATATATATGCTTTCTTTAATCCTGACAATGAAGCTTTAATCCCCTTTTTCCTTATGGCTAAGGAAAAAAGGAGCCAATTTAATCTGTAACATAATAATATTAAAAATTACCCTTGGTGATGTGTAAGATCCCTTCTTTTCCAGTGTTATGTAAGGTATGTGGGAGATGTGTTGTCAGATGGAAGGAGGGAGTGTGGTTGCCTTATGGAGGAAGAAAAGTGGGCTGTGTAAATGTTTTAAGGATGAATACAGATGAGCAAAACTGAAGGACAGTTTTCTAAGCAGAAGTGTAGTAGGCAGTGAGTTCTATTTTCATGTTCTTCATTCACAAGAAATAGTATCATCAGGAAAGAAAAAAATGCAAACAACCTTCACCCTTCAAAGTATAGCAGAAGGATCAGAGGATGCCATCTGCCTCATGCACTGTCGCCGGAAATTAATTTCCTAAGGCACCAGCAAGCTCAGATTTCTACTTGAAACTATCCACTTGAAAATCAGAGGAAATTCTAGAAATAACTGGTCAAGGTAACTGTACATAAAACAAGATAAAACCTGACTACATTATAACCCAGCAATGGCAGAGGAAAGGATCTTTCTGGATAGTCCATAGGCAACCAAAATATACAGGTAAGACCCAGAACTATGAAACTACTGAGAGAAAACACAGGGGAAATGCTTCATGACATTGGTTTGGGCAAGGATTTTTTGGATAAGACCTCAAAAACACAGGTAACAACAGCAAAATTAGACATATGGGATTGCATCAAACTAAGAAGCTTCTGCACAGTAAAGGAACAATCAATAGACTGAAGAGACAAACTACAGAATGGGAGAAATTATTTGCAAACTATACCTCTCACAAGAGGTTAATATGCAGAATATATAAGAAACCCACACAACTTGAAAGCAAAAAAAAAAAAAAATACCAAATAATTAGATTTAAAAATGGGCAAAGGATCTGAATAAACATTTTTCAAAAGAAGATACATAAACGGCCAACGGGTACATGAAAAAATGCTCAACATCACTAATCATGGGAGAAATGGAAATTAAATCACAATGATTTATTACCTTGCTGCAGTTAGAATGGCTATTATCAAAAAGGAAAAAGATAATAAGTGTTGACGAGGATGTGGAGAAAAGGGAAAACTTACACACTGTTGGTGGGAATGTAAATTATGGAAAACAGTATGGAGATTCCTCAAAAATTTTAAAAAAAGAACTACCATATGATCCAGCAATCCCACTGCTGGGTACACATCCAAAGGAAATGAAATCAGTATGTCAAAGAGATCTGCACTCCCGTGTTTATTGCAGCACTATTCACAATAGCCAAGATATGGAATCAACCTAAGTGCCCATCAACGGATGAATGAAGAAAATGAGATGTATGTATACAAAAACTGCTCTAAAAAAATTTGAAAGATAATCACAAGCCAAACTATGTATTTGAAAGAATGAGGATGTACCTTCGCAATAAAAATAAAACAAGAAATGTCAAAGGGAAATGTCAGAGATATCAACTGTCAAACTCAGTACTTAAGGAAATCAGATATTTCATACTTAATAACCTAATATAACACTCCTAAGTTTAATTTCATTAAAACAGCATTCTGTAAGTGGTACAGCCACCAGAATATTAATTCTAATAATTAGGTGACATTGATACAGCCCTAGTATCTGTATTTAATAGCACATGGAGAATTTCTTTAGCTTGAGACAATATGAAAATGACAAAAAGGATTTTTTAAAATGAATGAACTAGCGATCTGTAATGGGAATATGTCATAAATATATAGTGTGTAGTTCATAGTGAATTCTGCTATATCCTTGACTCCTCCCTACACTAGAACACTGATAATTCTTAATCAGTGTTGTGTCTAATGGACTAGTTCAGGTCAAATTTCCCTTTGTCCTATGGAGGTTCTCACAGTGCTTTGACTCATTCTGTTTGCACTTCTTATTTCAGCAGAATGTCTTAATGCTTGGTTTATATGTTCAGTCAAAATATAGTTTTTAAGGACTGAGACTGAATCAAGTGATTTATAAGGTCAGTTTTCTTTTCTTTCAATATGATGTGCAAAATTTTGGCTAGGGCTTTATGATGCTGATGAGCTATGTTTCAACAACCTGAGCACTGAAAGCGGGACGTTTTTCTAGGATAACTTTCTTCTGAATTATGTGCAAAATTTTGGCTAGGGCTTTATGATGCTGATGAGCTATGTTTCAACAACCTGAGCACTGAAAGTGGGACGTTTTTCTAGGATAACTTTCTTCTGAAGGATTAGGGTTTTCTGAACGCTTAGGTCATAGTGCTGGGAGATAGAAAGAAAATAAATTGCTTTTCTTCCGCCGATTTCTTATTTATTTATGTACTTACTGATTGACTGATTGATTGATTTCTTGAGATATTTTGTGAGATGAATCATTTCCCATAAGGAAATAAAACTAAATGTGGACATCCTATTTTACAGCACACGGACGCTCCCCGTGTACTTCATAAAACTTCCACCAGGCAACATTCTAAGAAAGCAACCGTTAAATAATTTCATAGCCATTATCATGCACAATACACATAATCCTCTGCTGAACCCTGAGAAGAGCACAAGAAATCCGAATGAATTTTTCTGCTTTCAAGGAGCTTACAATCTATTCACCTATTCTATGAATTCATTCAAAAATACTTTTGAGAAATTACCATGTGCTAAGCTATATCTAGCTGGGGAGACGAGCCACACGAATAAAACCTTTCTTTACCAGAAACAAAAAAGTAGAGTAATACAATACTAATATTATCATTTTTATTACTAAATATTATATTAAAGCAGCACAAGTTTGCAACAAGTGAATGATAGAGATTGCATAAAAACTATGGAAGTTCAGAGGCAAGAAATGTCACCAGAAACTAGGTGCATCAGGGAGAAGGATTCTTTGTAAAGATAGTGTTTCAGCTGGCATACAAAGAGGAGCTTAATTTATCATCACAATTTTCTTGGCATCTGCCTTTCCCAACACAAATCTTTAAGTAAGCTTCTCTCACCCTGGCGAATCATTGCACTGCATGTTACTCTATTTTTACTTCATCCCCCCGCCCCAACTACAAGTCCTGATGACAGGAATACTATTCATAGAATTTTGTCCCTGAAAAGATCCTTTGAACATAGAAAAGATAAACTTATCTGCTTATCTTTCTGATTTTGATCCTAAAGATGGAGACGGAAAATGGATAACTGATAAATGATCAATTCCAAGTGAAAGTCACTTCCAGCTTCAGTAACTGTTTCCATGTTTTCCATCTAGGAAATATGGGTAGGCCATTCCGACAGCAAATCCCTGGCGAGCGGTCTGATGGTCTCATTGCAGTAGGTTTTACAACACAGTCCCGAGACTTGAATTTTTACTCTCCAAAAAAAAAAAAAAAAAAGGCAACTACCCATAAGTGACCCATATTCTGCCTCCTTTGCTCTTATTAAACTTTTCTGCTGTCATAGATACTATTCTTGACTCCTTTACATGAACTGAAGTCCTGAAGTTGGAAGACAAGGTAAAATATTATAGCAGCCAGGGGAGGTTAGCCTGATTTTTAGGTTAAACAGATGGGCAATCAAGGGATTTGAGAGTTCTCTCTTTCTTACTGCACTTTTTTGAAGTTTTTCTCCAAGTACAGTGAGTAAACTAAACCTTGGAGAATTCATCTGATTCAGGTCAACAAAGCTCTGCCCTTTACCAGTTTTGTCTACCCATCTATCCTCAACCAGAGTTGCCAATACGACAGAAAATCTCCAACACCCTTCAAACAGCCCTTCTGCTAAAGAAATGCAGCCAGAACAGGGAGCACTTTATAGTCTGCTTATTTTATTGTGTCTGGTATCAGGCCGGAATCTATCATGCTGTCATTCTAAAAAAAAGGTAATCAACATGGAAAAGAGCTTAATATTTTCCCTCTATGGTCCTACCAAATATCGGTTGGATTTTATATTTTTAAGTAGTTATGGAAAAATAAAAGAAATAAATATATTTCTTTTGTATAACCACATAACCATCAAGAGGCCAGATTCATATGCTCAGGAAGCAGCGTTTGCCAATAGTTAACTCATGGTCCTCTGAGAGTGTTTACATTATTTCTGACTTTATTTGACTAAAAAACAGAAGGTCTAAGTTTCCCAGAAAGGCAACTAACTATGCATTCTCTCACCCTAAAATATGGTGTAGTGGGGACTATAATGCAAAGCAGTGAATAATCAAAAATGTTTCTATTGGGCTTCGAGATGTAGTATTTTTTTAAGAGCAGACTTTCCTAATTGTATTGACAAAAGTGAATGTGCATAAGACAGGCTGAGTGCACACTGACTCATGAGAGGAGCTGCACAGCCAAAGCTTTCTGAGAAGAAAGAAGTTATCAATTTGAGATTTTAAAAAGGTAGCTAATCCATTTATGAAAAAGACTCTATAAAAATGCTCCTCATGTGCTCAGAATTAAATTCTGTGTGTGTGTGTGTATGTGTGTGTGTATATATATAATTAAAATCAAGAGATTCCTTCCTGAACATCTGTGCATGCCCACATATCCACATTTTTGATACAGAATAAATGGCTCTCATAATATTTTCAGAAAAAGGTCTGGGGCCTACCGTAGGATTGATCTTTTTATAATTATACACAAAGTACTTCACACCCATTGCTTTGATGTGAGCAACAGTGTTATCTTTTCTCTGGCTCACAGGCCCTGAAATAGATTTTCTTGATTGTCTACCTAATGAACAGATATTTATTTGTGAGGACATAGGAAACATCAAAAATATACAACTGTCCTGAAAAACGAAGACCATTAGGCTGATGGTCTGCTCACACTCTGACGTATCCAATGAAACTATGTTGGAACAAAGCAAGAAAACACATTGTTTCCTATACCTGACCCCCCAACTCAAAGACCTAGGGCTAGTTACCAGCCAGAAACTGAACACCTGCCTCTCTCCTAATCAGGTACCGAAATTTCAAAAAAGACATCTTTTCATATCTGAATTGGGACTGATATCTTTTGGTGGAAGTGGAGAAAAAAAAGAAAGCAAGAATTTGGCCTTCCAGATTAAATTACACTTCCACAAGTAAAAGACCAAAGGCAGAAAGTCATGGACAGAACTCTCGTGATGTTGCAGTTTGAAGCCTGAGTATAAAGCTTTTTGTTTTCCTCTGGATTAGTTACTGTTATTGTTCATATTGTTTTTATGTTCTCCATTAGTTCAGAGTATCATGAACACCCACTGGTCAGTAAGATAAGATCCCAACTCAAGATAGCGAGACCAAATCGGATAAATCCCTGCTAGAAACTGCAAGTGGAGCTGGAAGCTATGCACATCAAGCTGTCCTTGAGCTGTAAATCTCAGAAGAGGATTCAAAGGAACAGTGAACAGAAATAAAGAAAAGCCACACACTCTGCCAGAGTATCAGAACAACAAATACCCCATTCACGAATGAGTGTTTTTAATACTATGATTCTTCGAAAACATTACTATAAAGCATTAGAAAGGTCCAATAAATAATGAGCTTGAATGGAAGATAAAATACTTGTAAATGATTGCAATCTCCACTGCTTACAGCCACTTATCTCAAACGATCTACTACTATTTTGCTGATGGATACCCTAAATGTATTTCTCTCCCAAAATTATCAAAGCAGTGGGAAGCCACTCATCTCCCTATCTCTTCTTCCCAGCCAATTTATATTAATTTAAGGATAAATTTCTCCATGTATGCTACTTTTAATATGTCTCACCATGGAGCATTTCAATTACTAATTTCATTCACTCAAATTTTTTTAATGGCTAGGATATAAATACTTAAAGAATTTATATTCATCTCCTTGATCTTTGTAGGTAACTTGATAAACATCAGTTCTAATTCTTTGGGGATCACATATATCAGCCCTTTCCTCGCTTCCCCTGATTCTGTCTTATTCAGAATCTTTCCACTGAATCTATTGAAGAATCCCTTTCACATGGTTAACCTTGCTAATCCCAGTAGTTGTAAGATGTAAAATAATCACCCATGACTCCAGGTTCAAACTCTGTATCCTGTGCCATCACTGCCCCCACCGTCACCACCATGACCTCTCCTGGTCTCCCATGCGATCACCCGCCATTCTCCTCTGGTCCATCCTCCCTACCAACTCCCTTGTAAACCCTCTTCTCCACACTCCACGTCCTACCTCCACATTTGATCAATACTCTCTATCTCCTTCCTTCTCTCAGGCCTATTGGAGCTTGGAAATAAAGCACGATCTCAGAATCAGGATCAAAAGGGCTTTCCTCCCAAATTTCCTTCGCTATGCTGAATTTCTATTGCTGCCAATAACTTTGTTAATATAGCCTCCCTCATCCTGAAACTTTAGAAGCCCACAGTAGAATAGAGGCTCTTCATGAACTCTGCCCATGTGGCACCCCTTTCTCCAGACTAATCTCTGCTATCAAGCCAGGTAAGTAACCTCTGCCTGGACACCTGACTTCTATCCCTCTCACCCCTCTCCTCAAAGGGTTGTCAAAGGACCTTTCAGTTTCCCTCCCAGGCCCAAGTTCCATATCCAAGTACATTTCTCAGTCTTGATCCTTGAGTGATTCATATTTCTTCTCACTCTTACCAGCCCTTTGTGTCCAAACCCCATACTCTATACCAAAGTCCTTCAGAGTTGCAATTTTAAGTTGTGTTCCTTTGTTTCTGATTTGTGTTTCTTAGATTCCATTGATTTCTTGGGTCATTTTACTTTGAAAGATAAATCTAATTGCTAGCAACAGGCATCCTAGATTTAAGCACATAAAATATGGGAAGATTTTACTTTTTGAGCTCAATTCTTAGAGGAAAAGGGATACCTGGACCAGATTTGATGAGAAACAATCCAGTATATTGGGCTTCTAGATTTCTTCTGACGTGCTGGAAATTTGAATATTCCTACATGACTTCTATAAAGAAAGTACTGCTGAAAGCCTATAAAATTCCCAGAATTTAGGATAAAATTCCAGTGCACTGTGTTCTTGTTGAAAAAAAAAATACCACGAATTGCATTATAAATAAGGAAGCTCCATGACTCTCAAGGGTATGCTTTATGGCAAGCTGACTGCCAAGGAGGAAACATACTCAACTAGGACATATGACAAAGGGCGAGTTCAAGTGTATGAGAATAGTAACTTGATTCTGCTTCCCAGTCGCTACTACTTCCCCTGGCTACCAATCAGAAAATAATCAGTGCATCTCATTTAATAATGAGATTAAAATGCAATGAAGTGAAGAAAGCTTAACAATGTTCACTTTTTCCTTGTAGAGACCCCAAAGCTCTGTGATCTAGGAACACATAAAATTTGAAGAACCAGACTCATGAGCTTAGGGAGAGGTCAAAGCAGCACTCAAGGGTCTACCAACTACCATATAAAGAAATTCTTTGTTGTGCCACAGTGATTTATTTCCCTGTTCCATTCACTTTTGTGTCATAATTAGGAAAATGCTTTTGGCACCCCAAAGATACATACTCATAAGGAGACTGCAGCCAACTTCTTTGATTATAAGCAACAAAAATGAACACTGTCACATTTAAAGAGAAAATGATTTACTGAAAAGATAGTGGGTAGCTCACATAATCAATGGAATGTCTGGAGAACTGGGCCCTAAGAAAGAGTCCTGGGTAGCAGGGCCACACTGAGACATCTGATCAAGTGCCCACAGTAGAATAAAGAAGCTCTAAATATTTTTCTACATTTTCATAATGCCACCAATACCACAGGAGAGATACTAAATTATCCAGGCTTAGATAATATGTCCACTCCTTGGACAGGGGAATAAAGACTAACTTTATTTACAGTGCTAACAGGATGACACACAATCACAGAGAAGTTGTTACTCAAAAGTTAATTGGGATTCTATTACAAAAAAGAAGGTGGTGGGCTTGATAATAAATGCTGAGTTGCTGAACACACAAGTGTCCACTACATAGCCCAATATATTTATGCAACTTTCTGCCTCATTACTCTTTCTGCTCAAATGCTCTTTGGATGGCCAGTCATCCCATTAGGAGGTGCCACACTGCCTATAAAAATAATCTACAGCATTCTTGCAACTGAGTTACAATTCAGGGCTTGAGAAGGTGTGCTTAAATAGCCATATTACCTGTTCTGTCCTCATGAACCATGACTGTCAAGTAAATTCACCAGGTTACTGCTGTGCCTGGTAATAAATTCAGTGTTTGTCAATTTTAAAAATGTTTTAGCTGAAGTATTTGAAGAACCATTCCCCTCTGAAGGCTTTTCTTACCTCACTGGAGATTCCTCCAGGAAAAAAACAGTTTTTTAACTTCAACTAAAACTATCTCTTGCTATCTAGATGTACATCTCTTTAGGCAGTCACTTGGAATTCAAGACAGCATTTTAAATCTGTCCTGAGAACACAAAGGAAGAAAAAGAGAAAGAAAGAGAGAGAGAGGAAGGTAAGAAACAGTGAGGGATGGTATGCACAAATTTTACTTGCATACGGAACAAAGTTATGTGACCTGCACTAAGACAATCAACATGAAGCAAAAATATTAGTTTTTGTCCCATATAGTATGATGACCAATGTGACCAATTCCTTTAAATGAAATTAACAAATTAATTAGTGTTCTCATGACCAGGCTGAGAATCTGCACTGGGATATGATAGAGAGATTATAGCATCTAGAGAAAATCAGACCTGAATTTACATCCATGCTCCTCTATTAACTAGACAAAGGAATGTGACCCTTCTGAACCTTCGCCAATATCTATAAAATGATTTTATTTTATCCTATTCAATGAGATGATATATGTAAAGTGGCATGTGCTTAATAGTAGCTCGAGGTTGAGAGTGGTGGCTTACATTTATAATCCCAGCACTTTGGGAGGCCAAGGCAGGAGGATCACTTGAGGTCAGGAGTTTGAGGTCGGCCTGGGCAACATAGTGAGACTCCATCTCTACAAAAAATTTAAAAATTAGCTGGGTGTGGTGGTGCATGCCTGTAGTCCCAGCTATTTGGGAGGCAGGAAAATCACTTAAGCCCAGGAATTCATATAGGCTTTAGCATATAGATTTTATTCTAGTATAATGGAAAGTCATGGGAGGGTCTTAAGGAGATTAGTGATATGATTTTATTTCTAATTTAAAAGAATCACTTTGACTTTTATGTGGAGAATAACTTCTGGAAGACATTTATTATTCCCCACACTAAACACATTTCCATTCTAATCACATTCTTCTGGCCACAGTCTATGTTACCCATGATTTTTTCAAAGGAATATCGAACATAAAATTTTGAATGTTTTCTAACCATTCCCAAGTACCATGAAAGTATTTATCTCAGTTGCTGTGTACACTGTAACTTCTACCAACTTTTGTCAACAGAAGGTCGTCAAATATGACCTTAGACTTTTCTAAGATCATATTCACTTAAAAACAAAAAACAAAACTACATTGCAAGATGAAGTAATAATAACTGGATTGACTCCTGCCTGAACTAATTTTAAAACTGGGCAAACTGTATGAAACAAAGGTTTTCGGATGTTGTACATTGGGTAGCACAGGATAATGATCCCTGAGAAAAGAAAAGCAAATGATGTGAGCCCTACAATTGTTCTAGCTTACTATCTGCAAAGTTTCTGGACCACTGATTCAAGGAGATCAATTTGGGAGTCCAAGGTGGCAAGAGTTCTCAGAGCAAACTACCAGGCAGGAAATGAGAATTGCACAGAGAAGGGACTCTGGAGATCTATAGAGTGTTCCCTTGGGGCTTCAACTGAGAACTTAGCACATGCATGTAGGAAAATTACTCAAGGTCAGGGAAAGAACTATTCAAAAGGACTAGAGGCAACAGTCTCCAGAGCTCACATGAGGCCAGGAGTATCTTGTGTTCTCACCAGGCAGAGTGAAAGAACTTTTTAATGCAGGGGGGCATTAGGTAGAGTATTCAGAAGAGTGTAGTAGTGGAGAAAGATTAGCCATAGACTAAAGGCTGCTCTGGTTCCACCTTAAAAAGTTTAGTAGCAAGACTAGAAAGGATCAAACAGATTCTATTTAACTTAATTACATTCCAGAATAAAGCCAAAAGTAGAAATCAAGAGAGAAATTAGAAAATATTTTAAACTAAATGAAAATAAAAAAATATCAAAATAACTGGGGTGCAGCTAATGCAGTGCTTAGAGGAAAAATTTATAGCACTTCACACTTAGATTAGAATAGAAGGTAGTCTCAAATCGGTGACATTAGTTTGACTTTTAAAAACTAAAAGAGAAGACCAAATTAAGACCAAAGTGAATAGAAGAAAGGAATAACATTAGAGCAGACATCAATGAACTAGAAAACATAAAAGCAATAGTGAGAATCAATAAAAAAACCAACAAGAGTTGGTTCTTTGAATAGGTAAGTAAAAGTGATAACCTTCTAGCCAGGCCAATAAGGATAAAAGAGAGATGACACAATCTGAAAGAGGGAGGAGACATAACAACAGATCCCACAGATGACAAAGGAATCTTTGAGGGAATTTTATAAATTATATGCCTATAAGTTTGATAAATCGGATGAAATGGACAAATTCCTTGAAAGATATAAATAACTAAAACTCACTCTAGAATAATTAATCTGTACATCCTATACCTAGGAAAGTCATTAAATTTGTGGTTTAAAAACATTTCCACAAAAGGAATTCAAGGCTCAGATGGTTTCACTACTGAATTCTATAAAACATTTAAAAAGAAAATAATATAATTTCTTTTTGAGTTTGGAAAATATGTCTTAAAGAACACAAAAAGCACAACTTATAAAGAAAAAAAATTTTAAATCAAACTTCATCAAAATTCAAAACTCCTACTCTTCAAAAGACATGGCTATAAAAATAAAAAACTAAGCCACAGACTGAGAAAAAATATTTGCAAAACAAAAATCCAGTGCTATGGTTTCAATGTGTTCCCTCCAAAATTCATGTTTAACCTTAGTTGCCTTTTTGCTCTTCTGCTCTCTGTCATGTGAGCACACAGCATTCATTCCTTTTTGCCCTTTACCTTCCACCACACGAGGACGACTAGACAGCACCATCTATGAAGAACAGGCCTTCACCGGACACCAAACCCGCTGGTGCCTCGATCCTAGACTTCTCAGCCTCCGTCACTGTGAATAAATAAATGTCTATTCCTATTAAATTAGCCTGTCTCAAGTATTTTGTTTTAGTGGCACAAATGGACTAAGATATCCAACAACAGACTTGAATCCAAAATATATAATGAATTCTTACCACTCAATAATAAGGCAAACAACACAAAAAATGTGCAAAAATTTGAACAGACATTGTACCAGAAAAGACCTAGAAATGATAAATAAGCACATGAAAAGATGCTCAACATCATTAGCCACTATGGAAGTGTGATTTCAAACCACAATGAGATACTGCTACTAGAATGACTGAAATTAGAAAGACTGAGTATACCACTTTTCAGTGAGGACAGAAATCACCAAGAAGTTCTATACACTACTTGGTGGGAATGTAAAATGGTTATAAAACAGTGGCAGTTTTTAAAAAATTAAACATACTTCTACTATACAACTCAGTTCTCTCACTCCAAGATATTTATCCAATGAAAATGAAAGCACATGTCCATGTAACGATTTGTACACAAATGTTCGTAGTAGTTTGATTTATAATAGGCAAAAACAGGAATAATTCAAATGTCCATTAACTGTGGAATAGATAAGTAAATTATGGCATTCTACTCAGTAATAAAAGAGAATAAATTATTGATACATAAATTAGTGGGGCATAGTGGCTCATACCTGCAATCTTAGCACTTTGGGAGGCTTAAGTGGGAGGAGTACTTGAGGCTAGGGGTTCGAGACCAGCCTGAACAGCAAGCGAGACCTCATCTCTACAAAAATAGAAAAATTAGCTGGGCGCAGTGACACATATCTGTAGTCCCAGCTATTCAAGAGGCTGAGGCAGGAGGATCACTTGAGCCCAGGAGTGTGAGATTACAGCCTGGGCAACAAAGTGAGACCCTGTCTCAAAAAAAAAAAAAAAAAAACCACAAATCAACATGGATGAATCTCAAAATAATTGTACTGAGTAAGAGAAGTCAGGCCAAAATAAAAGTATATACTGTATGATTCCCTTATATAAAATTCTAATCTCTAGAGACAAAAAACTGATAAGTTATGCTTTCTGGTCTAGTACATTTTTGTAAATGCTACGTGAGTGCTTTAAGAGAATACATATCCTATAATTGTTAAGCATAAAATTCATTTATTAATATTGCTATCATATCAAATTTATTAATTTTGTTATTCTATATCCCTTTGATTTTTTTGTTCTCTTAATACATCAATTACAGAGAGACATTTGTTAAAATGTCATACTATGCTTATCAATTTGTCGATTTTTTCCCTGCAGTTGGGTTGAATTTTCTTTACATATTTTGAGTTTGTTATTGATGGCAAACAAGTTTATAACTGCTACATCTTCCTAGAGAATTTTCTTCTTTTCACTATTATCCTTAATAATGTTTTCTGACCTAATGTATATTTCATTTAATATTAATATAGTTACACCAGCTTTCTTTGTTAGTAATCTCCAGCTATAGCTTTTCTTTTACTTTCAACCTCTTTGTATCCTGAAGTTTAAGCGGGTCCTTTGTAAACAACTTACATCTGTATTCTCTTTTATTTCAATGTGACAATCTCCGTGCTAGCTAATAAATTCGGTTCATACATTTATTGTGATTATTTGTACATTTTGACTTATTTCTATCACCTTATTTTATACTTTCTATTTACAGTACTCTGATTTTTAAACTATTTTTCTATTCTTTTTTCTTTTCTCTCCTTTTCTAACTTATATTTACTGATCAAGTTTCCTTTGTTCTTCTATCTCTTCTACTGGTTAAAAACATATACATTCTATTTTTATTCATTTAGATATTACCCTTAAAATTTTACTTATTTGCTTACTTAAAGTCAAAAGTTAACCAACATTTCTATACATTTTCTGAACAGTACAAGAACTGTAGGATGGCCAGGCGCGGTGGCTCAGGCCTGTAATCCTAGCACTCTGGGAGGCCGAGGTGGGCAGATCATTTGAGCTCAGGAGTTCGAGACTCAGCCTGAGCAAGAGCAAGACCCCGTCTCTACCAAAAATAGAAAGAAATTAGCTGGACAACTAAAAAACATACATAGAAAAAAATTAGCTGGGCGTGGTGGCCCATGCCGTAGTCCCAGCTACTTGGGAGGCTGGGCCAGGAGGATCGCTTGAGCCCAGGAGTCTGTGGTTGCTGTGAGCTAGGCTGACGCCACAGCACTCTAGCCCGGGCAACAGAGTGAGACTCTGTCTCAAAAAAAAAAAAAAGAAAAAAAAAAAGAACTGCAGGATGTTTGAAATTTAATCATACACCTACCAACTTCCATGTCATTGTTTTTCAGTATTTCATTTCCTCATTGTTCACATCACCTCCTCCCACACATTAGAAATGATTCAGATACCTCTACATCTTTAATCACTTTGATCAGTATTTACCCCTGAATCTCACTTTTTCTGAGTTCAATTTTCTTTTTCCTAAAGTACAATTTTTATAAGTTCCTTCAGTGAAGCTGGGCGAATGATTAAATTCCTTAGCTTTTGTTTTCTGAAGATAACAGCAGCACCTTCATCACAGCCTTATGGTGCTTCCCAGCACATTATTCTCACAGCAACTCCAGGAGTAGCATTATCCTTAGGTTACAGATGAGGACATATCTCTAAGAAATGTTATCTTACTTCTCCATCAGCAAACAATTGGTGAAAGCAAGACTCTAAGTAGAATAATTTGACTCCAAGGACCCAAACCCTAATTTCCCAACAGGCTGGGAAGGGAAGTCAGGTAGGGACCAGTGGGAATGGGAGTGGGTGGACACAGAAGTCAAACAGTATGGATGCTGCAGGCGCCAGAGTGCTAAACCACAGCTATAGCCCTTGGATGAGGCTCTAACCATTTCCTCTGCTTTGATTTAATATTGTTTTTAAAGGGGGGAAAAAAAGAAAGTGGCTGCGCATTTTAAATTCACACTTTCTCAGAGTCAGCTGGCTCTCAAGCTAATCTACAAAGCTCATTAGAGCACATAGCTCTAGTTTCCAAATGCCTCCTCAGAGCAAAGGATGATATCATAGGCCTTTCTGGTAGTTAAATAACCATCAAACATAAGTTTTCACTTTGCCTGTTTTTTTGTTTTTTTTTTTTTTCCTTTTTTGGTCACCAGGAACTTTTAGCTTGCTTTGCTTAGACATATTTTTCTGGTTTTCCCAAGACACTGACATCCTACTATAAGCCTCTCGTGTGCCCTGATGAATTCTATTGACAATCCTGTAATTTGAGAAGAGATGAAACCAAAGGTAGGAAATGTGAAAGGGGGATCAGAGGCTGGAGTTACATGTTCTAAGGTCCCTATTAACTCTGCTGGCTCTAGCATGCATCCTCTGCAACAGTCAATACGGGCCATTTGCAGTACCAGGCACCAAGCTTTCGCTCATCCAATTCTACCTCTCCAGAATCTTTGATGCCTCCTTCTTACCTGAGTAAATGCGGCCCATGCTCTTGGAGCGACCCAATTCTCACCTCCAACATAGTTTTCCTTCTCTAACTCATGCTGCTCCCTCCCAATCTGCACAAATTCAGTTCTAAGTACTATCTGCTATTCCTGCTGTCTTTTATCCTTTCTTCCCCAATAGATCGTAAGCTCCTCAAAAGCAGTGAATATCTCTTTTTAAACCCATATAATAATTGCCTAAAACTGACAGCCTGGTGGAGGCTCAAATAAATTTATGCTAATTAAGTGACTTCATGTCCCTTTGTATAAACTACAGGTACTAACACTGATACTGCTTGTTCTACCTCCCTACGAGAATATTCAAACATGTAGGATAGAAAAAATAGAATTTTACAATCAAATAGAGCTAGGTTCAAATCTCAGACCATTGCTCAGTAGCTATATAATCTTAGGTCATTATCTCACACCTCTGAATCTCAGTGTCTTGGTCTATAAAATGAACTATCAAGGATCATTGAGGATTAAATGAAATTAAGCACATGAAAGCACCCAGCATTGAGCTGGTATATAGTAAAGGCTCCAAACATGTCATTGTTTCTCATGTCTCCAAGGAGAAAGATTTCTTAGAAAATAGCCTCTTATCATCACAGGTTTCTAAGGAGTAACATCATAGAAGGCACTCTATGCAAACATATGCTCTTCATTTCTGCCCCAGACGATATGACAGTGTTTCTGGAAATACAAACCAAGGACAAATGACATAGTTTGTTAAAAAGACATGGATTTGGTGATTCTGATAAAAACAAAAATCTGAGACTCATGGCTATAGAATGAGCTTATATCAAGCCAATGTCATTACAGTTAAGATTCTGGTGCTCCAAATGGTCAAAACCACTTCTCATAGAATTCTATCCTGACTGATTATTTTTTTCCTGATTATGCTATATATTATTTCAAAACTTGATTTATTTATCGTGTAGCTACGTAAATCTATATTTTATCAAACTATTAACCATTTAGGAAAATAAATAGCAAAAAGTTGGAAATATTAATAATCTAAATGTACATCAATAAGGGATAAGCAATTTTCTGGTAAAGTCACATGATAAAATATAATTCAATAGTTAACATGAATTACTAGATCTACATGTATTAACACAGATTGCTCTCAGAAACACTGTTGACTGAAACAAGGAGTTTCAGAACATTTACAGTTGCCCCTCGGTATTTGCAGGGGATTGGTTCCAAGATTCGCACGTACCAAAATTCGTGCATATTCAAGTCCTACAGTTGGTCCTGCAGAACCCGCATATATGAAAAGTGGGCCCTCCACATGGACTAGTTTCACATCTCAAGAATATTGTATTTTCAATCTGCATTGTCTAGAAAGATTCAAGCAAAACTTACTCTAGGATTGGCTCTGGGTAAGAAAAATAGGATTAGTTGAAGTAGAGAGAGACTTCGACTTAAATGAAAGATAAGAAGTAAAAAGAAATTTGTCAGTTTCACCTTTATTAAACTTCTTTAGTGGGTACATGTTAGTAATGTTATTCTCCATGCTTTCTCATTTAATTTTTTTCCAAATTAAAAATTGCTTATTTAAAGTTTGACGTCTCAAACCATTATGAGGCTAGTAAAAAAGCCATAAAGTTACTAGTGACAGAGATAATAAAGCAACGTAAAACAGCAAAAGAAAAAAATATGAGTCAGCTATCATTTCCATAATCATGCTGATTGAATTTTGTGGTTATTTGGGGAAAGGAGGTTCCATTCTCACATATAAAATTGTGGCAAAACAGCAGCTTGAAGTTTCAGGGGCACCTTGTTTTTGATGGGTATGGCTTTTAAAAGACTTTTGGGAATAACCTTTCTAAGACTCATTCCAACTCCTAAAACTTTCGGTCAAATTACACACAAGCAGAACTACCTGAACTTCATAATTACCGTGTCCTAACACCTTCAGGATACAGTAACCCTCACTGTTAATGCCTAGCACTTCATAAACCAGAAGATAGCACATTGGAAGAGATCTAACAATGAGCTACTGTGATGTGCCACTTACTGCACTGAGCATATTACATACATCGTTGTACTTAATTCTCACTCTAATGCTATGAGATCACGCTACCCTACCCATTTTACAGATGAAAAAACAGATACTTATGAGATTAAGACCCATAGCCACAATGGTGTGGAGGCAAAGCCTAATATGTCTCTGAGTCCCCTTACCCAAAGTTGAGTCCCACATGCACAGCACAGAAAGTAGCTGCTCTCTGCTCTCCTGGAAAGTGTACATAAATAAATTATTTTGCAGGTAGGAGGGCAGTTATTTGTATCTTAAGTGGTGGGAGTGAGTTCCAAAAAGGAGAACACATATTGCATATGGGTGTCTGATAGCGTAATTTCTACAGTTCTTAATCACTATAGATGTTCAACATGTCTGAAGCAACTGACTGAAATCTAAGCAGAGGGTGCATCCTGGATTTATTTAGCCCCAGGTTCCTCCCAGCTGGTCCTCAGGGAAGAGCTCATCAGTGTTCCTAACAGCCCCTGCCATGCGCCTGCCATTTCAGCTCAGTTTTTGTAACCAGTGACGTAACTAGTGAGAGGCACAGAAATTATTTTAACTCCAATCTTTCATTACTCTAAAGTCCATAGTCCTGCATACCTCACTGACTTTCCTATTTAAACAGTTGCAAACACAAAAGAATCTTAATTAACATTTGACCATAGTGAGAAAGTTTAAAAAATAATCTTCAGAGATTAATCATAAACCTACTCTCTTTTATCTCATGTTGAATTCTCTATGGGATACTTTAAATTCATGGGACTTCTGAAACAGAAGTAAAGAAATAGCCCAACTTGCTTTTCCCAATCTCTGCATTTGCCCATGCATGACTGTCTCAGTTCACAGGAGGCAACAAGCCTTTTGGTTTGAATTTAACTGATGTACATTTCCTAATAAAATCTTAGAGAAATAAGGACAGAGGGGAAATTGTGACATGGAGCTTGAGGTAGTCAGCTATGAAGGCTGCATTCCCATTAGCCCTATAAGACTCGTTGATAGGGAGGAAAGCATTAACTGGAACTGGAGTCCTTAAATGATTCCAGTCATGCTTCCTGAGTCTGGGGTTCCAAATACTACAAGAAAGCTTTGACAGAGTTTGTCAATTAATTTCTCAAGCCCAAAGGGGATTTGAGAGGAGATTAAGCCATATGCTACTGATTCGTCTACACTTAACTTAGCAATATGCTGTTCAGAAAGTAAGATTTGGTGGGGGAATAAAAAGGCAGCAAAAAACTTTGAAGTGCCTTTTTAATACTATTAAAATTTTATTTGGTTCATAATAGTAAAGTAGAGATTATTTTCCTAAGTGTAATTCAAGTCTCATCTCCCTTAACACCTTTAAAGCAGAGTTAAAGTCGGAAACATCTGGGTTTCAGCTGACTCTGTGCTCAGCACACCTTTGGAAGGATCAGGAAACTCAAATGGGTTTCTAAATAGAGGACTCCAAATAACTCCACCAGCCTTTGAAAAGGAAATCTTTGGGCTAAAGGCCTGAGGGCAGTGCTGATAAAATTACATTTACTCTCATTCGCTACAGGATTTTTTCCCCACCTAGTTCTTGGTGGTAGTAAGTCTGTTTCATCTGATGTGTCAAGCTGTTAAGGAATAAAGTGTTGGGAAACAGCCAGCATGGAGGAGAAACTTTTTATAACACTATGTTGCTGCATGTTGCTCTCCTAAGAAACAATGAGACTCAAGAACCTGGGGCTGGCACAATCCCCACCATTTTCCTTTACCCCACTATCGCCCCAGCAAGCCCTATTCCAAATAATTCTCAAGTTTCTAAAGCCTAGAGAGGAACTGCTGGCAAAGAGTATTATATCTGCAAAAAATTGTGTTAAGAGATGAAACCCTGCATTTCTTCATGTGATAAAGCCTACGTTTTCCTTTTATAGATTTCCAAGCTCTAAAGTTTGATGTAGAGGACACCAGAATGGACAACATTTAGAAAGATTATGGCTGTTTCCTGGAAATTGACTACAAGAAGGGCAAAGGTGGCATGCCACATGTATTTTCTCTAGATTTGTTTATAACCTCTCTTTATAGACAAGAGGCTCTGAGGTAGAAATACATACACTAGGGTGAGATTAAATATATAAATGGAATTCTGGGACAACAGTATGGTGGTGGCCACATGTGGTATAAGATTCTCCCTGAATTCCCCCATTAAAACAGATGGAGCAACTAAAATAGCAAAACAAAAGTCTCTCACACACACACACACACACACACACACACACACACACACAGTCACACAGATAGCATCCATAATAAAACTATGTAATGAAGTTATTTCCATGAACCCCAAAATATTCACAGGAGGGGAAAGGCTGCTTAGAGCCAAAGGGTACTTGTAACATCAGCATTTATTTGGGATGACACAGGGAAAAGCCACTAAATGTCATATACACCTGACAGCAGAAGAACCCCAAGCTTGTCAACAGGTGCTCACTGCAGAGCACACATAGCAGGCCGATTGAGGATAGCAGCAAACCCTGGGAGGGAGTTTAAATACTTTCTTGTAGTCATCTGAGTACAAGGAATCTGTGAAGAGATAGAAAGTACTGAAAAATATATAGACCCTACGAACTCTCAAAACTAATAAACCAAAGCCCCCTTCCAGGACAAAGCCCCATAGTGAGGGAAACTACTAGAAAGAGGATCCTAACTGAACATGGCAGGAACAATAGGCACATAAGAAAAAGATGACACTAATAAAGACAGGGGAGCACCATGGGAGAGGCAGGTCTCAGAGTGGACAATGCTTGCCATACTGAGAAAAAAGGAATCAAAGAAGGAGCTCCAGAGACATGAAACTAGAACAGCCACCTCAACCCAATCCTTCTTCCTAAACATCCAGCAAAACTAATTTCACATAAAAGTGAGCAAAGGATGGAGGTAAAGTAGCATACAAAGTTTTTATAAGCAAAATTGAAAAGAGCTAAATAATATCCCTACAAATAATAAAAATACCCCAGAATAACACAATTCACAACCCAATCAAAATTGTGACCAACTCTCTCAAAATAAGCTAAAAGGCATTGATGAACATTCACTTCTTGACTGAACTCCAGCCAGGCTCCTCTAAGCCCTCTTCTTGACTAGGTCTCAACCTTGTCCTATAAAGACTTGAACAAATGCTAACACAGTTTCTAACGGCTCAAGGCCACATCTCTGGGATTACCCTAGCCCCTCTCAAAGTGCCTACCTAAGAAAACTCAAGGCTGCTGAAAGAACTTACCATTTTTTTCCAGCCAACAACTGAAGATAGGACACCTTTCTCCCAGGATCTGTAGGAGAGTAGAAACCTAACTTTGATAAACTCCAGTTAACTTGGGTTTCACATGGGCCAACCCCTTCCCACTCTTTGTACATTTTTTATTTCCCTGACTCTAGTGAGCCCCTTCTCACCTCCCTCCCTATTTTCTCATTCTTTCTTTAAACTACCAAGACACCTCTGTGCAAACCAAACTTGTGTTCAGTTCATTTCCTATTGCAATAGGATATTACTGATTAACATGTGTCTTTAACATTTTAGCGTCTGGCTTTGTTTATCTTTGACAACATTAAGAATGTGATATAAGA
>RJWJ010024012.1:0-25254 GCA_004363605.1 Indri indri
TGTGAGTACTCTACTGGAGAGTGGGATCCAGGAAGCAGGAGTGGAAGCAAGGTGACACCAAACCTGGACAGGGGAGAGCCAACTCAAGGATGAGTTATTAAGTTAGCTACCTCTATGTGTGACTGATTGCTTGATCCTATAGGACTATATGGGACACTGTATGAAATCTGGGAGTGGAAAGGGGGAAGCATTTAACCACCGTCTCCCAAATCCCATTGGTTCAAGGTTTATTCTACAGGACATTGCCAAACCCAAAGTCAACAAGGCAGAGATAAAATCTCCATCTCTTCTACTGGGAGGCACTAAAAATAAAACTACTTGACAATGAGTTTTAATGTACAATATATTACAGGGAGGGAGTGAAGATTGAGAGCCATAATCTAACCCACCAAGCACGTGCGGGCACCAACTGTGTTTTTGGGGAATTTACACTGAATATCCGCACAGAATCCCCAGAGAAGGTAAGGGGCATTCAGAGGGCACTGAGATGAGGTACTGTCATGCTGAAACTGCAAAAAGTTGTTTGCCTCAACAGAGGGAAGAAAAAGAGAAAGGTGAGGTTGAGAAAATTTGGTGTGATACGTAGGAGATGTCCAAGGTGTAGAGTTATCTGTGATGTTAGTTAGACTTATAACATGACAAGGATAATTACTGCATCGTGGTGTATAAGAAGGAAGTGCCAGCTCTTCTGGGAGTTCACTCTCCTGCTTTTCCTGTGTAGATGGGAGGGAAATAGCCAGTGTGTGAATTAAAGCAAGGAGTCATCATTTTCCCACACTGCTGTCTTAGGAAGTTTAGAAGTGGAGTTAAGGAGAAGCCTGCGTCCCTCTTACAAGGAATGATTTGTTAACCAAGGCTCTGATGTCAAATAGGGCACTACCCTTTGGGAACCATGTGCACATTAATAGACCAGGTCTGTTAATAGACCAGGTCTCTCTCCCTAACAGTTTGACTTGGGGTGAGGAATTTGAGGACAACACACCCTGGTTCCGTATTTTAAGCAAATTGCTCCTCCTGAGCCCAACCAAAGCACTTCATTCTTGCCTTAAACATACCTCTTTTGCCATTTTGGAATGAAAGAGAGAGAGGCTTCAACAATCTTAAATTGGTTCTTCTGAGATTTCAAGTCATAGGTCCTCATTCTAAACTTCTGGGCCTCATCAAATGAAAGTCATCTATCTCTCTTCTACCCAGAACGTTTTCAAGACTGAAAACAACTTCACCGTCAAGCATAGTTTCCAAGTATCGTGTCTATAATATGTCAAACACATTGTATCTGGAAATACATAAGCAACTAACTGAATTTTTCTTTTTGTTTAGACAAATGACTTTAGACTTGCGTATCTTTCTATGAACTGATTCTATGTAAGGATGGATTCAAAAAAAAACACATTCCTAAACCAACCAAAAGTAGAACGCTTGACATTTGTTAAGATGTTGACATTCACTACACCATAATAACATACAATTTCCTTCTTAAAATGTGTCCTTTGCATTGGCTTGTTCAGGAGTACTTCTTCACAAGTCTAAGAGCTATAATAAATACTGCAAAACAATAGGAAAAATTCATGCGTATGTGCCTTTTTCTGGGAAGAAATTTCATGACTTTTAAAAGACTCCCAAAACAGCCCATGCTCCATCAAAAGGTTACAAACACTTGAATTTGGTGGCAGCTCAGATATATTATATGAACAAGGCCACAATGTACCCTACATGAAAAAAAAAAAACATGAGGCAGGATTCATGAAACTTTGTCGGTAAATGAAACAATGTGACATCCCAAAACCTCTATTTTCTTATGAAGAACCAGACATTTGTTAAACCTGTGTGAGACACAAACAGGGCAGCAGCTCAGTGGACAATGATTTCTCCAGAAACTATGTCTGTGCGCTTCCTCCTTCGTCCAACAAAAGACTCCTTCCTGTTCGCACTTGATCCAAATTGAGTAAGTCAGAATAATTCCCTGAGATTTTTCAGGCTGAAGCTGAGAGGATGATACTCTTTTTCCTCCTTGGGCACTCTCTTGAAATGATGTGAGCCCAACAGGAAGGGCAACTTAACTACCCAGCATGTCTAATCTTGCGGAGAAGGGAGGAGAGAACGGAGCTTACATCAAGAAGGAAACAGAAGCAAGAGGCTGAGAGAGGCTTACGGAACGTGGGGCTCTAGTTGCATTGTCCCTCTCTATCCCAGATTTAATAGCTGATGTGTCACTGTAAACACTCCCTACAGGAAAAGGGCTTCTGTCCTTAGGATCCTGCTTGTCAGGCTCCAGGAGATGCTCTTCCACATCTCTTGTCCTATGACCTCAAAATAATGGGTCGCTGCCTCCAAATGCCAAGAAGGTCATAGATTGTACCTCTATCAATTTCAGACACAGACACTGCTCCCAAGTTCAGGGAGGATTGAGTGGCAGAAACTTTTCAGCAAGGAAAAAGGATAATTAATTAACCCTTTAAATTCTTTCTCTCAAGTAGAATGAATGCAATAGATTCTCATATAAGATAACTACTTCTCACTGCTGCTAAACATTCTTTTTCTGACTTCTCTTTGAGGTCCAATTTGTGGTTCCAATTTGAGGTGTTCACAAATTAGCACAGTATTTGCAATAGTTCCACATGATATTTTGGAACATTTTGCAATATTGCATAACTTAAATGACTCCAAAATTTGTATATATGTAAGCCTAGACAAAACATACATAAAAATTGATGCCTATTCTTTACTGTTGTAGGTTAGATTCCCTGGAAACAGACTATGAGACTCTGAAATTTATTAAAGTTTTTACAGAAAAAGAAATATTCAGTAGGGCAGTGGGGAGGGACAGTGAGTGAAACAGGATTGAGCAGAGGGAGAAATTGAACTGCTATGCATTTGCAGTTAAAACAGAAACCTCAGTTGGTACTATTAGAAGCTCTGGAGCAGGTTTGGATGGCCCTTCAGAGTGGTACCAATGGGTCAGCTCCAAATTGACCAAACATTGGTCAAGGAATATTGCCAGGGAGATGGCATAGCCTTGGGTTAAGCAGCTTCCATCAGCAGAGTACAATCCCTGGAGGGGGACTCACTTGTGAGCCATCAGAAGCAAATACTCCAGCAGCTGCTGGAATGAGTACATCGATCCTACAGGGAATCTAGACAGTGTCCATTGTATTTCCATGGGCAACTAAATGGACATTATAAGGTAGAATTGAAAATAGTTTTGTTTTTATGTAATAGTGATACAATTATTTAAACCTTCAAAAAATTAAAACAATTTTAGTTTTATTTTAATGATATTTTTTAATTGTCAAAGGAATACCTATGAGAATGGTACTAACACAGTTGGAAAGAAAGATGTATATAAGTCAAAATTTTGACCAAAACTACAGAAGCCACATATGATTCATTGTTTGTATTTGGCACTAGGAGGCATTACTTCAAATATGCTGATGTCAATATAGTGATGACTTTCTTTGAAAAGATTCAAAGATTATACACAATATTGTATAGATCTGCTAGAAGATGGAAATCTTTATGAAACACATATCAAATTTGACCTTACAATTGCTTTTGAACACATGATGGTGTTATGGTCTGCATGTTCGTGTTCCACTGAAATTCATACATTGAAACCCTAACCCCCAATGGGATGGTATTACGTGATGGGGCTTTAGGAGGTGATTAGGTCATGAGTGTGAGGCCTTCATGATAAGATTAGTACTCTTATAAGAAGAGACTCAAGAGAGCTTGCTTCCTCTCTCTGTTCTCTATCATGTGAGAGGGCACAGCAAGAAGATGACCATCTGCAAACCAGGAAGCAGTCCCTCACCAAGACGCTGGATCTTGGACTTCCCAGCCTCCAGAACTGTGAGAAATAAATCTGTTGTTTAAGCCATTGGTGTATGGTAATTTGTTATGGCAGTTTGAACTGGCTAAGATAGATGAGAATGTCAGCTAAATACTAGTAAAGCAATCACATTTAACTTAGATAAGATATAGAATAGATTAGAAAAGGTAAGTGAAACTACAGAAGATCCTTAAACAGAAAATTGTGGTCTTTGTCAGAAAATGAAATTACTTCTATATTAGTTCTAGCTACAGTTGTTTGATATGAGTTGTTACTTGCTACTTATTACAAAACAAAGCAAATCTAAACGTGGATGTTTTATTTTTAAAAGAAATTTAAAGTATTTTTAAAGTATTTTTACTTTACTTTAGAGTAAATGAGTTTTCTGTATAAAAAGAAACCAAAAAAATACAATGAAAGTGTCATTTCAACAAAATATAAAGAAATCAGAACAAAACACAGATTTATTCACATGGATATGAAGAAGTTGTTTCACCCATAAATAATCCTGAAAATAATTTATCTAGAGACTATTTTCTGGCCATTTGAGATAAAGGCACAAATTTAGTTGAAACTAAGAAGTACAATGAACAAAGACAAGTTGTCTAATTTAACATTACAATTAATACACAAATTATATTGAAAATCTTGATTAAAACACATGCTCTAATAAAGACAAGAAAAATAAATTTTATGGCACGAGTATTTGATAAATGTCTTAAACTTTTGCTAAGGTATGGCAATACAGAAAAATACACAAATCATACTTATAAAGCTCAATGAATTTTCACAGAGCGAACAGTAACAGCATCCAATTCACGAAACAGAATATGACATCCGTCTTCATTTTGTTGCTCATACAGTCATCTCAGCCCATTAACGGCAGACCCAGACATGTGTGATAAGAACTAAATTCAGTTGTCATTGATATTTTGCCAAATTTCAGTTTACTTTACACATATTTTTCTATTTTGTCATTATGAAGGTATGTTTGTCAAGGTAGGGGAATAGTGTCTATTAATACTTTGTTGTCTTGATTGGTGATGTTTAGCTATTTAGTGGGTCTCCATTGATTGTACTTTATCCTAAGCTCTGCAAAGATTAGAGCTGGGCCTGAACATCACTTCCACTTCAAAATGGAGCTTTTAAGCTGGTGGGGGAGAGAGACATTAACACATAAGCTCACAAATGCATACATAATTACAGATTGTGGTAGGTGCTACAAACAAAGAATATAGGCGTATGTGATATAAAACAGCATGAACCAAATTTAGACTGTGGCGGGGCATGGGAGGGAAACAGATGGGCAGGCAAGCCTTCTCGACACCCAGACCTGCTGACCTCTACACCTAGTCCTTTCCATGAGGTAAGGAAACTGATCTGTTTTCTCACCATTTTATACCCAGCATGTAGCTCTTAGAAGACATTCAATAAATATTTATTAAATGAATTACTGAGAAATGAATAAACTATATGTTGATAGCTGACTCACAGATCTGTCTTCCCAGCCTCTGCTTACTCCTGAGTGCTACAATTCTGTGTCCAGCTGCATCATAAGGCATCTTTACCCGGACTCCCAAAAGCATGTCATGAAATTCAACATGTCCAAAGTGAATTTTGCCATTTTCCCCCATCCCCATTAAAATTACTTTCTCCTCCTGCAGCCGTATCTCAGAGAATATAGTAAGTACCACCTGCCGTAGCACAGGTCAGAGCCTGGGGAGTAACCTTCTCCTTTCCTCTAACGGCTAGTCAGCCGCCAGTCCTCCCCTTTCTATCCACTATGTACTTTCCACTAACCCATCCCTTCAACCTGCATTCTTGCTTGACTTACCTCAGCAGCTGTCAAACCACCCTTTGTGTGCTAGCAAAATAACCTTTTCAAAATCTAATCAGGTCCCTCTTGTGCTTAAAATCCTTCCAAAATATTGGAAGGATGGAAGTTAGTAGAAGTGAGCTAAATTCTTCATCTTTCATAGTGGAGAGTCCATAAATACTGTTAACTTTGACAAATAAAGAAATAGGGATATAAACCTTTTGACAGTTATGGAGGTAAATAGAAACTCCTAAAAAAAAAAAAAAAAAAAAAGAATGGTAACCTGTGAAGAGTAGAAATGAGAGGAGGAGACAAGGAAAAGCAACACGTTTAGTTTTCATTTTGTAGCTTTCTGTAATGTAAGAGTATTAATTATACATTATAAATAATACTTTAAAATGCAGATTTAAAAATACATTGTTTATTAGCTTTCCAGTGCCCTTAGGATAAACTCCAAATTCCTCAGCATTAATGGTTTGTCTTAATATTAGTCCATGCAGCTGGCTTCATCTGCTACACTCTCACACACTTAACCCACGCCCCAACCACTCTAAATTCACAGGTTGACTCCTCAAAGGCACCATGCTTGTGTTTTTGCACGAGTTGGTCAGTACCTGAAATGTAATTCCCCCCTTTGTCACTTGGCTAATTCTCCTTTGGCCTTTAAGATTTAGTTGCTGTAATCTACTCCACGGATACTTTCCTGAGCCTCCCCCACGCCTCCCATGGGCTAGGTGGTGCCCCATCTTTGAGCTCCACTAATTCCCTATGCATAGCTCTATCATAGAGCAGAAAACCATGTGAAAAATATTGTATCTCCCATAGCCTGGGAGCTTCCTGAGGACAGATTCTATCTCTAACTCCTGTGCCAAGTTCAGTGCCTGGCATAGAGTGAGTACTTAATAAATGCTGATGAATGAACAATGAAACAGTAAGCTTACATCTACTCATCTCTAAAATGAAAGAGTTATAAGCAAAGGAATAGTTTCCTGGAAGTAGTCCTACATTAAAAAGCCAACAATACAACTGAGAAAAAAAAAAGTGGGCCGAGAATATGAGCAGACAGTTCACAGAAAAAGAAATACAAATGACTCTCATAAGAAATGAAAAGATGATGAATCCAATTCATAAAAAATGAAATGCAAATTAACTCGATGATGAGATACCATTTAAAACTATCAATTGGCAAAGCTCAAAAGTGTTGATAACACTGTGCTAATGAGAATAATTAGGGTAAAAGGCTCTCGTATGTGATGGAATTGTATATCAGTATAACCTCTGTGCAAAGCAAATTGGCAACGTTTCTAAAAATTAAAAATGCAAATAGTCCTTCTCAAAGTAATTCTACTTACCACAAGTTTGAAAAATAGTGTATATAATAAAATTTATTCCAGTCCAAGGCCAAATTTAGAATTCCAGCCCAGCATAATCTTTCACCTCTGAACATGAATTGTATATCACTTAATTGGAGCTTAGTATACACTGTCTTTATGATCAGTTATTTCCCAAACCACACAGAAATTTCTGAGACCGGGACTATGTCAAACCACTTTCCATCCTTCTCAGTGCCCATCGCTAAACTGCACATATCTGTAGTCAGTTTGTGTCCTTTTCACAGGACACAACTGGAAATCCTCAAGCCATTCTAGAAGTTAAGGTGTCATCCCAGGACCCCCCAAGGAAGATCCATGTTTCCTAAGGCACCACTGCCACAGGCAAAGAGAGGCTAAAAGGATGAGGATCCAGGCCCAGTACATTTACTTTAGTCTTCTGATAGGATTTCATTAGAAGAAAATTTTAAATATGAGCATATTTTGAACTTTTAAATGTAATATATAAAAAAATACATTTTATAAGTATAAAGACCTATCTCTCCTATAGGCCCCTGGAGTTTAGACCAGCATTAAGGAACACAGGGGTATAAAGAGATTGCTCAGCTAGAAGAATCTTGGAAGATTCCTCCAAGATTGTGGCATATTATACTGCCAAGAAGCGCATGTCAATGTTCCCATTTTTCACACATACAGTTTAAGTCAAAATACAACTACAATTCCCCAGGCTTCTTCCAGGAGGTGTTCCTTCTCATCAATTCATATGACAAAAGGAAGAGAAGGAGAAAGTCTTAATGATCTCTTGTGGAGGTCCTTGTATCTTCTACTATTCTGTGACTTGTAACACTCCCAATACACAATGTGTTCGAAGAAGCAAGTTGCCCAAATTTTATGTGTCAGCAGATATGGATAGTGTCCTGAATGTGATAATAACATTTAGTTATTCAAGGTTACCAGAGGCTGATAATTGAGCATGGCAATAGGATAAAATACTATGAAATCATGTTCTTTATATCCCCAAATAATATAATCTATGACCATTTATACACATCAGTAAACATGAAGGGTGATACAATGCTTTAAGCTTCATGCAATAGAAAATCCAACTCAAAATGACTTAAATAATAAAGTTATTTATTATCTCACATGACAAGAAGTGGGAAGAAGTATAGTTTCAGGGTTGGTTCAATATGCAGCTCAACGATGTCATCAAGAGCCAGGTTCTCTCCTCCTTTCTGCTCTTCCTGCCTCACTACTTTCATGGTCCTAAGGTGGTTGTTTCAGGTGCTGCTTGCAGACACAACATTCTACAGCAGAAAGGAGAATGTTTATTTCCAAACATCTCTTTTTAAGAATAAGGAAAAACTTTCCCAGAGTCCTCTCTGAACACACCATGAGGCTATTGGTCAGAATTTTGTCAAAAATTGCCTAAACCAATCACTGATGAGAAGGCCAGGACTACTATTCTGGCTTAAACCAATCATTATCTACTCCCTGGGGAACTCCCCGGAAGCACATGGAGGGGTAAATACCTGAACACAATTAGAGTTGTGTTTGTAGCCAAGGAAAGGTACAGTTAATAATGTCTTAAAATGCGTATTAATGGATACATTAAAACAACTTAAGAAATTGTAAATTTCCCAAGTCTTTTTATAATACCTAGTTCATCTAATTTGTCAAAAACCAAAATAGCTTGCAGATATTTATCAAATGAAAGATAGTCATTCATTTATCTATCCATTTATTCCTTCACTCAAGATATTCTGAGTACCCATCATATTCAAGATATAGTTTGCTATGAAGAATTCAATAATATATGAGTTGATTTCATCAAGTTTATTATTTGGAAAATGCCAAACTTTAAAAAATGATGTAACAGTTTCTCATGCTACAATGTGAGGGTGAATTTCAACTTAAATTTACCAAAGAAAAAGAAAAAAATTCACAAATCTCCTCAAATTTTTGAGATTTCTAGCCTAAATGTATGAATAAAATTCATTATTTTCTTGAAAGAAAGTGATATAAGCAATTTTGGTAAATTGGTGAATGTAACAGTTATAGGAAATTATAGATTTATTCAAATAATCCTGATTGACAAATATCAAACAAAACATTTATATCTGTAAGACTTAGAAATGTGATGGTGGGGAAAACCCAAAACAATGGTTATTTATCATAGGAAGATAATTCTAGAAGAGTTATGATACGGAGCATGAAAACTATGATAGGACTCAGCCTTGAGATTATTTAGTCTGGTCCCCTCATGTACTAATAACTAGGAAATAACAGGAGACTCTGCATTAACTGAAAGTTTCCAGGGACATCCTAAGTACTAATCCCAAACCCAGTAGTCTCCAGGTCACAAAAACATATTTGTTTTTCCTCTTAGATCTGAACCAGGAAGTTTCTTTTCACATTACTCCTCAAAGACAACCCCGCCGGATGTATGTCAAGAAAAAGCAACCAAGTAAATTAAAGTGTGCAGAGACAAGGGGAAGCAAAGACTAAAGAAGGGACCCAGGAGAGAAATGTTTAAGGCATTAAGAACCATTCCATTTTTTTTTGGTTTATTTTGTTTTAGCTGTTGTTCATCTTAAATAATTCCTGTTTTGAGAATGGAAATATTACTTATGCTATAAAGCGTAGTAACCAAGTGACAGAAAGGCAAGCATTCTGTCAGGACCACAGTAGCCCCACACCTGAGGGCATGAGAGAAGGCGCCCCCTCCTTTATCAAGCTGGTATGAAGCTTAATAAGGGGAGCCTGGCTGGATTTCAGCCCCCTTTATCCCTTTCGTTAGGGGTCCTTGTGCAGGGCACACAATGCATAAATGTGCACAAGAGTCCTACATTTTGGAGAAGAAAAATCTTGGAGTTCCAGAGGCTGTTCACCCAGACTCAGAACTTGAATGCCATGTAAAAAGTCAGGATAAATCCATTCTGCTAGAAGCTTTTTTCATTACTAACATTCTAGACTGTTGGCGCAATAATCTTAATCATCTGACATTTTAGAGGCAATTTCCTGATCTTGGCTGGACAGAGCAAGCTAAATGCAACATTTGGCCCTATTTTTAAATGGCCCAGATGGTGTGAATGGGTGTGTAGCTCAGGGTGCCCCCATACGTTGGGCTGCTTCCAGGAACAGTTTGCACCTTGGGTGTAACTGGCAGCTATAGATGGGAGTGGGAGAAAAGGGGCGAGAGATGGTAAGGGTCAGGACAGTGCCTCTCTGATCTGGGCAAAACTGATTTCACCTGTTACCTGTGAAATACTGAACCTTACTTTGGGTTCGTGAGGGACTGCTCTTCGTCACCCATAAACTGCAATCCAAGTGCAAATTGAAAAAAACATAAACAGTAGGCCAATTCTGAGACAGCTGCTTCAAACCTCTTCTCCACCCACCCCAGGGTGGATTGGGTGTTCTACGTGGGTAAGAATAAGCAGAGAGGTTGATCCTGTTTATTACAGAGAAGGCCATTTTCGGCCCCCTTCCTTCTGTAAATAGAAATTTGTTTCCTTGGAGATCACAAAGCTTGGATGCCTAGAAAAGAGGAGAAAGAGCAAAGAGGATTTGAGAGAAAAGTAACCACAATTCCCAACATTTTTAGGATTTAGCAATACTGCAAGGGCTGTCCAGAAAGTATCCAGCCATGTAACCATTTTCATTATATTAACAATGGCTGGATACTTTCCAGACAGCCCTAGGATACGGACGACTCCGTCATCCTGAAAAAGCTTCTCTTTCCCTTTGCTTGTAACTTCCCATTTCTCCTACCTCAAATGATTTTTCCTTAGGTGAAATTTCTCCGTTCTCCTTAACTGATCCATGCCCTTCATTCAAATCAGATACTTGACACTAATCACTTCCAACCAGCCTTTACACACATCTAAACTGATTTCTTCCAGCCCTAAAAACGTAGATGGTGGCTGGAACTCAAATACAAGCTTGTAGCTAAAACTGTGGCTTAGATCTAAGACAAGGATCAGCAAACTGCAATCTGCAGGCCAATCCAGCCCACCACCTGCCTTTATACAGCCCATGAGCTAAAAATGGATTTTACATGTGTAAATGGTTGGGGGAATAAAATCAAAGAAATAGTAATATTTTATGACATCAAAATTATATGAAATTCAAATACAAGTATTCATAAATAAAGGTTTACTGGAATGCAGACATGTCCATTTATTTATATAGTGTCTATGGCTGCTTTCCCACTACAGCGGCACGATCAATTAGCTACAAGAGACTATACAGTCACAGAACCTAAAATACTTACTATCCTGTCCTTTCAGAAAAAAAAATTGCCAATTCCTGGCTTAAGACATTAAAAGAGAGACATTAAATAAGAATATCTCAAAGAAATAAATTTCAGGCAAACCAACAAGACTAAGGCTACCAAGCAGCTACATTAAGGTCTAAATCCCACAATCAAGACCAAGTGGTTACCCTGAGGAGCGGGGTATAGTGAGCAGGAAAAACAAAATCTATGGAGGGATATACAAAGTATGCACTCTACATGGGATAAGCACCAGCAGGGAGATATTAATGTCTGTGGTGCTCACTGCCACATCCCCGAACCTAGCCCACTTCTTAGAGCAGGGTAGATGCTCATTAACTAGTTATCAGCTGAATGAAGAGGAAGAGAGGAAGCAGAAACATAAAGCAAGTGCAACAAGAGTTGCACAGGGTTGTGAGTGAAAAAGGTTCCTCAAAAACATCCTTAAGTTTCTCTACCCTGTGTAATATGTCATGAGTTCCCAAAAGTTAGCAAAAATCTTGACTTCGGAAGCTAAGTGTGCGCCCAAGAGACTAAAGAAATAACTAAGTAACTGTGGTAACTGCCCTCATGCACATTCAAGCTCACCTTTTCCACCCCCTTCCTCAGTCACCAGATGCAAATATATTTAGTCCAGAGACTAAATTCAGACGTGGAGATTAGCAAAGGGAAGGAAAGCAAATATAAAGCTCATGAAATAAACAGCACCACTTGTCCTGTTGATCTTTGATTAACTGGCTCTTCTTTCCGAAACAGGGCCTCTTTCTCTCTCTCTCTCTCTCTCTGCTTGCAGGTGACACCCACACATATCCTTCAGCGTTGGCACAGATGCTTACTCAGATAACAACTGGAGTTCATGCTGCACATTTTCATCTTCGTGTGTCATCATCACCATGTAAAACCACAACTATAGGAAAACAAAGCTGTTTTCTGCTCTTCTGTCTCAACTGACATTTCCACCCTGCTCATGATTTGTTCTTTGGAGCCAGACTGGTGTTTAAAGTTGTCATTGAGATAGCTCTGCCTGCTGAAGTGCAAGTAAAATCCAATCCACTCCTACCATGAAATCAATTCACCTTTCTTCGACTTTTTTACCCCTTGAATTCCTGGCACTCAAGAACCCTTTCACAGGGTTTAAACAGGCACATAAGATAGGGGAATGGGCTTTGTGAAGAACACATTCTGGCCCTTAGAGTTGTACAAAGAATGAGGTCAGCTTGGGAAAGCTAATGTATTCTTCCATCACCCAAATTTCATCTCAATCGGTTTTCAAGTGTCAGGCACAGTGTCAACACCCTGAAAGGAACAAAAGACACACTGAGAAAGTGTGCCACATTCTGTTCTGGACAGTGGCCTGAGTTTCTAAGTGCTGGGAGCTTGTGAATCTTCAAAAGGAAAGCGTGTTTCTTCTGGGATGCCAAATCAGATAAACTTGAGCAGTCCAGCACCCAGATACGTTCCTGAAGAACCAAACTTTCTTATGAGCAGCACCGCTGAAAAGTCAAGAGTTGGGCCTCAGTTTAGGAAACATAAATAGATGTTAGGAGAAATAAAAGTTACCAAGCAAGATTCTAGTATGGTTCCCAGACCACTCCATTTGCTGTGGCTCAGTGGGGTGGTCAGGCTCCCGTTGCAATGAATCCAGAAGTTTCTTTAATTTTCCTTGCCCATTCATCCATTATCTCTATTCCAGACAAGATGAGAAAGGAGAAAGGGTGCTGCTTAAAAAGGAATCAATCTGTTTTATCAGACTGGAGGCAAAAAGAAGTGAATTCAGAGTTGTGGGCAATTCCAGTACTCAGGCAGTTGTACAGCTAGAATGTGGTGGAAGATCTGCTAAGTGAAGTCTTAAAGTTTGCACTTTAATTTCTTTTGAACTTGAGTTTCAAGGTACTAGACAATTTTTGCCGAACTAGGGTATGCTATTTTTATTAGCACAGTAAAGGAGGCTTATTGAGCAGATTAATGGCTGACTTTTTAAAATTTTATTTTTTTTACCAATCTTGTTTCTTTCCAATTGATTTTATTTGTCCTATTGGACCATGAGCAACTAGCTGAGTTCACTCTTTCTTGGAGTAGTAAGAAACACATAAACCCATATTTTTTTCAAGTTTAGTTACTTTTATTAAGTTTAACAAGCTCCATTTCAACAAAGGAAAGAGTCAGTTTGGAGATCACACCTATTTGACTCCAGGTTACCCTCAAAGTAAAATATACAATGAAGGAAACAGAAGCTGCTACATGAATTATCAGACCAGCTCTTGTGTCTGTTGTTCAAGGGCCTTCCCCTACTGACAAGATGACAGCTCTGTGTGTGTGGGCATGTGTGTGTGTGTGTGTGTGTTTAATATAAATATGATTCAAATTTTCAACTTGCTCCAAATGCCATAAGTTTTGTTTGTTGTTGTTTTTTTATTTTTAAACTATTGCAAGCTATTTGAGTGTTCGGCTATGACATGAGCAGGACAGGTGAAGAAGCTGAAATTTTCTGTCCCCAGCCTTCCCAGTTTTTGAGCTCTTTTTGAATCAGAGCCAAGTAAGGCATTTATAGAGTTTACTGGGGTAAAATCACCCCATAGAAAAGAGTAGCAGGTCAGCTGTAGGAAAAGATTTTAACTACAAAGGCAAAATTTTCAGAAGTCTTAGGCTAATGATATGTTTAGAACCTAGTCAATACTCCCTTAAGAGGGAACTTGAGGACATCAACAGAAAATCAACTTACTCCTGACTGTGGCTTATTTAACATGACTTTTTAGGATGATTCTTTCTAACAGTATTGGTTTTCCTCCCTACACAAAAAATTTCTCAAATTTCTCAAATTTTTCTCAATTTCTCAAATTATAAATGAACTTATATCCATTAGATTTTCTTTCACCAGATTTGGCTGTATATATATGCTTTATCTCCTGTTTTTCTAATAAAATGAACTTTTGAACTTATTAACAGGAAAGTAGAAAATATAACTGACTCTCTTCTTCTCAAAGTGTGATTAGAACATTTAGACTGACCATTAATTCATAAGGCCATGTGAAATTCATCCACTCAGTCAATAAATATTTATTGTATGCCAGGCACTGTTCTGGATACTGGGGATACAGCAATAAACAAATCAAAGTTCTTTCCCTCATGGAGCTTACATTCTAGTTGGGAAAAACAAACGATAAACAAATAAACAAGGAAAATGTCTACTGTAAGAGATGGTAAAATGCTACGGAGAAAAACAAGTGAGGAAAGCAAACAGTGTGTGAGGGTATTTAACTAGGGGGAAGGGGACACTTGAGCAGGGACTCGAAGGAGGCAAGGGAGCAATCCAGGCAGACAGAGGGAACAGTATGTGTAAAGGCCTTGAAATGGGAACATGCCTGAGGAAGACTATGTCAGAAAGCATGCATATACCCATGACAGGGATTACCTGAGCCTCCAATGGCCTTGCAGATAACACAGACTCACTCACCCCAGGTCTTGAGCGAGTGCACGCCGCTGTATTTGACCTGGGTTAATAAGAGGTCTGTGGCAGTCATGATCCTGGTTCTGGGTCCATCACTGGCACCATCTTCAATCTCCAGCGTGTAGTTGAATTTAACACTTTGGGATCAGTCCCCAGACCTGGTATAGTTCCCATCTGGCAGTGTAAAGTGCTGCGATGAAGGATGAGACATCCATTTGGCCACAAACTCTCCCATTAAAATAGCCATGAGGACTGATGGCTCAGTTAGTTACCCTTAGGGACTGATGGAGTCAAGGCTGAAACTTCCAAGTGTTCACATCACACAGAATTGCACAGGAAAGCCCAGCCTGACATCTCAGAGAGGTAAACCATTGGTCTAATGAGAATTTGTGACTAAAGCTAAGCAAACAAACCAGAAATGTACCTTGCTTGAAGTAAAATTAGTATTTGAAAGTCTAGCTTCAAAAAAAAAAGGCTAAACTGGAGATTTATAAAAGGATTTATCCCACACCTCTTTTAAATAGCAAGTTTTCTCCAGAATAATTGCCAAAGCATGTCTACTCTTAAAGTGTATTTTTCCTAATACCGAAAGACAATATTAAAGTACAAATTTAAAACAGGCATATGGTAGTTTAGTAATTTTATCACAGAATACATAGAACATAATGTACACTTGGTCTCTTTAAATTGGCGTGCTTAGCCCAAAATAGTAAGCTCACAATCAAAAATTACAGGAATACCATTAATTATAAGACTTTTACAATAATAGCAGCAAATGACATTGTTTTCTTCATAATTACTGTATCTCAAACTATAAAAGCTTTGCTCCAACCACTGTTTTTAAGCCATTTCTTGTTTCATACTAATAGTGAAAACGTCCTTCCCTATATAACATTTCTACTTTGGTTCTGCTCAGAGTGAGTAAGAAAAATCTCAAGTATGATTCATCTTTAGTAAACCTACTTTTCCAGTTAGAAAGTAGAACCATTTATTACATTAGATTAAATCTTTCCATTTTAAAAAAATTTATTTATTTGCTACTGCCCTCTTTAAAACTTCTCCGGCTCTGTCATTTTCAAATACAATCTGATAACCTGGATTGAAGAACTTTGTGTACCAAGAAGCCAGCAAGTGGCACAAGTGCCAGTGTAAATTCAATAGTACTTCATTACCCAAGTACTGCTGAGTTTGACCTTCTTTGGATTGATTAAATTCATGGAATGGAAGCCCATTTAAAAATCAACCAGAGTACAATATTTGTTGTCTGGAATCATAAGATTCCTATCCCTCACCTCCTCCCCACATTTGAAAAAAAAAAAAAAAACAGTTAAAAGACCTCTTTATATACATAAAAATGGGGAAGGGGAATGCCCTATATTTCATTACAAGATGGAATATTCCAAGAAACGGGAAAATGGTGGAAGTTAAGAGGTTCTCATATATTATAGCACCTCATCCCTGCGTAGTGGGTTTAAATTTGTGTTACAATATTCCCTCCCTTCTTAGGTCATTGCCCAGTTGAATTTTTATACCTAATTTATCTACATGGCAATAATAATAATAGCTAGCGTTATATGACAGGCATGGTACTAAATGCCAGGGACAAGCAGAGACAAAGACTTGGGCCATGCCTTCATGGAGATTTTAGCATAGGAACAAACCTTTGTGATCATTTTCTCCATTTTGTAGTTGAAGAACCATAGTCTTAAATCAGCAGTGACTTGCCTGAGGCCATTCAACTAGTAATGGGGCTTGAACCAAGTCTATCTGTCTCTCAAAATTGGCTCCTCCAACACCTGAATTAACTGAAGCACTGAGCAACATTGTAAAGACAGCAGTAGAGCCATTCTTCAAGGTCCCCAGGCATATTCCAGTTGATCCAAACTGGAGGCAGAAAAATATCCATGGTCATTCCAGGGTCAGGCCTTGCAGAGTCTCTTGAGAACTTTGCTGTCTCAAAAAACTCACTCCAAAATACTTTCCCATATCAGTGGACCTCTAGGGTACGGGGGCAGCTGAATCCAGAGTTTTGGAGCTCTGATCCCTAAAGCTTTTCAAGTCCCAGTAAAGGAGCTCTCCCCAGGGTTCCTTCTGCCTGATGCCTTCTGGAAAGCTTCCACCCGATGCCAGCCACCTCCTCAGCACATGGCAAGAATTTCATCATTCCCTTCTATTCTGCCTCCTCCAGAAGAAGCTTTTTGGACTCATCCTTCATACCCTCATGAATGCCAACATCCCTTTTCACAGTATCCTCACTTCTCCTCTGGCTGCTCTTTTGGCAACCTGTTTCAGATCTCCACACACACAGTAAGGAGACCAACTGTGCGAACCTGAAACGTATGGAACAGAAAAGCCATAACTGGTTTGGCTGGGATGGGCTGCTAAACAAATAATCCTTCCTAGTATTCAAATAATTTTGACATAAATTGACCTTATTTTCTGACACATTCTTCCTTGGTGTAGGAGAACTATTTTATTCTTTTGAAATCATACTGTGATAACATTAACACTGAATTCCCATCACAGGGAATGAGAAAAGCAAGTCGATTTGCCTGGTATTGCTTTGAGGGGATCCCATTGCTCAAAATAACTAAATATGGTCAGAATTCCTCAAAGACAATGTCTACGTCTTTCTAAACTAAAAGGAAAACATTAAATAGGAACTAAATGGCTCATTTCATGAGTAAGAGACAGTGTTTTAATGGTTTTAAAATACTCAAGTCTGCCCCCCTCCCCTACTCTAAGCTGTTCCCACCCTAAACACCTGTTTAACCAAAAGGAATGATTTTCTAGCCTTTCTTCTCCATTTAAAATGTCCGTGGATATCACACTTTGCTAGACTGAGATGTGCAGATGAGTAGGAAAGGAAACAGGCTCAGCCAGCAGCTTGGAAGCAGATTTCAAGGCTAACAGAATCCATTCACTTTGTGTTTTCTACCCTAACTCTCAGTCAAGTCAACAATACATGGTAAGTCCGAATCTGGGTCGTGGCACTACAAGACTTGGCCTGCCACAGGAAATGTCTTTAACTTCATTTCAGAGTGGCAAAATGATCTTGACATTTGGTCCAGTTGCTCAAGAAAACTTGGCATCGGTGGCCTAACGGGGGCCCAAGGTGGCCGGCTGACGATGAGGCAGTCCTTTCCTATCCAGAGCAGTGGTGTTGAGCAGATGGGGAGTGCCAGCCGGCTGGCTTCTGGATAGGCGTCCGTGTCAGGAGCGGTAGGCCGCAAAGTCGCGGGCTGGGGCGTAGGGCTGGTAGTGTTTGCGGGTGGGCCCGGGCCGCCGCGGAGTCATGTTCATGTAGTCACTCTGAAGGAGCCTGCTCCTCTTACTCTTCATCTGCAGCAAAGAGAAGTGTCAATGTGGAGGGACAGGGAGAAGATGTCACGGAGTTCTAACTACACAGGACATTGACTGTCAACTGACACCGAACACCAGCATTCCCTGAGCACCTTGGATTTGGGGAATGACTAATCAAACCTAACCACTGGCTCTTCTAAATGATCTCAATAAAAGAAAGTATTTTAGAGAAACCTGTCCATGTTACTCTCAATACTGCTATTTGACCTGAATTCCAAAAGCATACTAATTAACATACCTACTGTTGATATTTAAGTACACTTGAAGGCCCTTCCTCCTTTGAGTAGGTTAAGCATGTCCCTATTGCAATCTTCTTATTATGCATTAGCATTTGCATAATAAGCTGTTTTTCCATAATTAACCAAAGAGGACCTTGAGCTCCTCCAGAGTCTGGTATAATCATAAATTTGTAAAAGTCGAGTGCAATTAATGGGGATTTACAGTTTCAGACAACTAGTTACACTCCTATTCCTTTATGAGTATAGGGACAACAATGTCACTCATCTCTATTCCACAGGCTCAGCTCCCTCGGAAGGAATTTCTACCAGGTGTGAAAATAAGGGCAATGCTGAACCTGGGGCAAAAGTTGCACTTACCGTGATCTTAGCAGAGTTTTTGACTGAGGGTTAGGAGCACCATTTCTGGATTAAGGTGATAGGAAATTTTACATTTTTAACAAAAGACCTGTACAAATTATATAAAGCCATCCAGGTTTTTGGATTCAGAATTCTCTATTATGAAAAAAATGTCTATTTCCTGGCACGTAGGCCTGATGCCTAAGTACATATGCTGTACGTGAATGACATGACGCCTGAACGAATAAATAAGTGAACAACTTCAGCCCTGGTCTTATTTCCACACACTCCTGCCTGAGCCCTTCACAACTTCCTTGTCAAATGGAAGAGTAAGCACGAAAGAAAGGTTTGGTAAACACGGACCTTCATGTGGCACAACTGCCACGTTCTCAGTCCTCTTCATTTTGAACTCTCAGCAGCCTTCTATGCCACTGATTACTCTCCTTTTCGCAACCTTCTTCCTCGTTGTCTTCTGTGACATCTGGTTTTTGTCCTACCTCTCTGGCCACTCCTCCCCTGCCTGCCTTGCAAGCTAATCCTTCTCTAACTGGCCATTCAATGTTAGCATTCCTCACAGCTTAGTCCTAGGCCTCTTCCTCTGCTCACTCTATCCTCATCCACATTCACAACTTCAATTACCACCTATTCATCCAAATTTATATCTCTGGACTAGACCTTAAAGGCACTCTAAACTCAACATGTCCAAAACAAGACTCAAGTTCTTCCCCAAAAGTCTACTCCTTTCAAAGTGTTTCTCATCACAGTGAATGACACTACCATGTATATAGTTGCCCAAGGCAGACCTCCTAAACCTCATCCTTGACACCTCAAGCTCTCTTAGCCCCTGTCCCAGGAGACATCCAGCAAAGTCTGAAGACATTTTGGGTACCACAACAGGGAGGGATGCTACTGGCATCTTGTGAGTAAAGGCCAGAGATGCTGCTAAACATCCTACAATGTACAAGGCAGCCCCGTGCAACAAAGAATTATCTTGGTTCTACATCCTTTCTATAAATTAAAGACTAGAGCTCTCTTGGGCACAGGGTTATAGCAGGGCAGAGGTAGACCAAGAAAATGTGTGTCCCCAAATAAGTGTAGAAGACTGCTGATGATAACCTGGGAAGGATTTTTAGTACTTACTCCAACCCTGATGACTCCCTTTGCCAAACCCCTAAGTGACAGTGTTTGCCTCCAGACACCCAAACAAACTGATAGCCGGTAGAGAGGCCCTGATAATAAAGATGTCTTGACCCTGAGGTTCTACAGGTTGCACAGAAAGATAATGAAAGATCTGCTGCTCTCAGCTCCCTAATGCTATTATCGAATGGTGAATTTACTTATTTACCCTAACTCTAAACACAACAGTGGGATGGAAATGATACACGCATGGCTGGGAACGCCATACAGAACCCACAGTGCCCATGTGCATCTTGCATGTGTGTATATGGGTACAGGGAGTACCCACCTTATGTGTCTGTGTGACTATCATCTATTTCACCCCTTCGCCGATGTTGGCTAACAATGTGTGATTTCAGAACCACTCCTCCTTTGCCCTGGTCCCCACACCAGGCTTACCCACTCGTTGCCTGGGAGCAGCAGCAACACACAGGAATGCACAAGTAAAGACATGGTCTTCAAGGATCTACTGGATAAAAAGGCAGATACTACCTGTACACAACTATCCACATGGGAACACCATGTTTTTTAAAAGGCTCCTTTCGAAAAGAAAAAGGAAAAGGAACAGGTTTATCAGCTCAGCTGAGTGAATGGAGAAGTGAGTGAGAGTAACAGGTGCTGGTCTGTGGCAGCCTGACTGAGGGGAGCTCTTTATTTACTCAAATGTCAACATCAGGTCAAGAACTGAGATAGAATCCGCAGCTGCTCCCAGAAACCCACTCAGTCCAGAACTGCCTGTGGTAGCACATCACGGGCACTCAGAAGTTCCGGAAAACAGCACCTTATACCAAGGCACACTGAAGAGCAGCCAAAAATAGAATCCCAGAAAATTACCAAGAAAATGGCTAACCTCCAGGGATCCCTAATGGCCTAGATGCCCCCCTCAGCAAGGCACTGGTTGCTTAAATAGCAACAGCAGGTAAAGATGAGCCCAGGGTAAAAAATGCTACTACATTCTATGAAATATGGATATATTTTTATTTACCCCCATTTGGTAAGAGAGTACAAAGACCTAGGTCTGTGATGCAAATAAAGGGTGGTTCTTATTGGGTAACCTAATGGTCTACAAGAGGCCACAGATGACAAGACATGCCAAGCACTAAGGCTACACAATTCACGGGGAATCTATGAGACAAAGTAAAACCAAAATAAGTTTTCTCAAGACAAAGCAAAATCTGATTGATAAATGAGTGGTCAGTAAAAAAAATAAATAAATAAAAGACAAAGCAAAATAAACTTCACAAGGATTTTGTAGTGCTGCCAAAGAAAAATCCCAGAGTGTCTATGATGTGTCTGAGTTGAAAGTGAACTGTTCAAACTCATTGAAAGTGAGAAGCTGCTTTTGTTCCTGTGGGCGATTCAAGTCACTCAAATTAGTGCCTCATTATATTATAGTAACTGACATTCTAATGCATATTTATAATAAGTCTTAAATGATGAGCAGTACTCTTCTGGCCACCGGACATTAAAGCAGTTTCCAAAACTACTTCCTGCAAAACTAGTAAATTACTTTGACCTAGGTCAGCACATCACAGGGAAGCACCTTTCCTGGAGGGGTACCCGAAGGGCCACTGCACCTGACCTTTATGTTAGGAATTTGAGATTCCCAAGGAGAGGATTGAAAAGCTATATAGCAGGCATAAAACCAATGGCCAAGGATTAGGGAAAGAAACAAGAACTAAGAATTCTAAAAATTCTAAAATCATTGGCAAACACCACAGTGGATCAAAGCTAGAAGATACCATGGACGAAGACACCAAGATCCAGAAAGATTAAAGTACTCAACTATCATCACAGGCAGGACATAGGCAATATTTTACTATACTAAAGGCCCCCATCAGGGTTGGGTAACTTGCAGAAGGCAAGCCAGGTATTCCCAAGATGATACCTAGCATAAAGAATTTCCAGGAACAAGAAACCACTTTGTTCCCTACCCTGCAGAGGGTAGAGTTTAGGCAACAGGCAGGCTGACAAATGTCCATCTGCCCCCTACAGCGTCCTGAACTGCAAGGAGCATGTGGAAAACAATTGAGAGGCGAACATTGGCAATAGGCCAACAAGAGTTTAAAAATATCTAAGGCTGGATGATAGAATAGCACGACTGTGTATCCAAGGCTATAGCACCATAGTAAATAGGATGGCTTCACACAGCATCCTTTGAGAAATCACCAGCCCATCTATGGATTAGTTAAACATATGGATTATGTCTTAAAGATGAATGTCACACTTGGAACAGGCTCATTTAAATCCTTAATTTGACCTCTATGGGGGTTATCAATTGATCAATCCAATAAGCATTCATTAAGCATTAAATGTACTTAGTATCAAATGAATGGAGACTATAAAGAGAAATAGTCCTTTATCCTTGAAGAGAATACATTTCTCATTGAGGAAATGACCCACACATGCAGCTAACTTCTAGAAAAAAATCTGAAAACAACATGGAGTCAATACATGAGTTATTCTGTACCACACACAGGTATCTGAGTAAGGAAAGGATCCTTGATCACAAGGTCCCTTCTTAACTGCAGATATGTTCATCAAAATGTATTCAAATCTAGGCCAAAAATTCAACACTGAGAAAAGAAAGGAAAAATACATCAAGTTTATTGGACAAACGTTTGCAAAAATTAGTAAACTTAAATTTGGTGGCAAGAGCTGGGAAAAGTCTAACTCCCATTACAGTTTCATAATGACAGCATCCTACTTGGCCTCACACAATTCAACTGCTTCAGAGGAGACAAAAATATGACTCAGATAAACAGGTCTAGTTTCTTTGCTAGGTTTGAATACACAATTCCAGTAGCCAAGTTTCTCATGACTTTTGACCAAACCAGTGTTTTTCATTGGCTTCAGTTGCCTAGCTTCCCAAGTTGCCTAGATTTTTATACATGTGTATGTATTAAAACTGTTGTATGTGTCATAATTAAATTGCAAAATGGGGAGAAGGAAAGTAACTGCTCCTAATCCCCACACCCTAATTTGCCCACTTGGCTTATTATTCTGCCAGGCCACCCATTCAGTGCCTTCTGAAAAACAGAACTCACATCAGATTTTTTATCTCAGATAAAGTTGAACAAGGTAAAAGATAACCTACTCAGGCATGGGAAAAAAATAATAATTATACATTAAACAGAAAATAAACCACATAATCAAAATTCTTGCATATGTTCAGATTGCATGTGCAGCAGAAAAGTTACATAAAAGCAGTGCTGCTTCTCTTACCCAGCAAGTGCAAAGGGCCACTGTCACCAGCAAGCTATAGAAAGCCAGTACTCCACCGACCACCACCAGTGCCCAGAAGGGCTTTGAAGACTCAGGAAATTGGGGTTCTGGACAAAAATATTTCTCTGAAAAATAGAATAGAGTGGATTAAATAATACAGCAATGGCAGTTGAGTACATTTCCTTCCTTCTCAACATCAGAGAAAAATGTGAAAGAAGTACAAATAGGAAAAATATCACCAACTTAAGAGCATATAGATAGACTTGCTCTTTGGGACTTATCTAACCCCACCCCTGACCATGACCCTGTCAATGTCCAAGACTACAGTTGGACACCATTACTTTAGGGAGGTACACCAGTACAGCTGCATTCACTTTACTTTGTTGAATCCATGGTGTGATTCAAAATGGTGACTTCACATGACCTCAACACAACCTCTTCCCCTTTCCCCCATTGGAAGACAATTCATCTAAACCTGAACTACTACCTTTAAGATAAGTTAAATGATATGCATGTTTTTGAGCCTTAAGAAAATCATCGGCCTAATATGGCAGCAAGAACATTGGACTGGTAACCAGAAGGTAAATTTCTAGCTCCAATACTAATAGATTATATGATGTTGGATGAGTTACTTTAAATCTCTGAGAATCGGAAAGGGGAGGGGAAGACTTCTATTCAAAACCAGAGAAAATTAGAACTAGAAAGAATACCAAAACTCTTCCAGTCCATTGATTTTCAATCCTGGCTGCACATTAGAATTATCTGAGGAAGTCTGAAAATATAACAGTGTCAAGCACCCTTTTCTCAACCCATATCAATTGCATCAGAATTTCAGGGTTGGACTCAGGCATTGGTGTCTTTTAAAAACCTACCCAGATTTATAATGTGTAGACAGGATTGAAAATTACTGGGCAGAGAATCATTGGTGTCTTTTCCAGTTCTAATATAAATGATATATTATGTGGTTATCTATATATAATACTATCCTAAAATAGTGTATCATTCATACACAGAAAATATATTCCACCCTTAACTTCCAAAATAGCATATTTTTTTAACCTTTAATTTGATCCAATTAAAATATTCTGCCTGGACATTAGAGATATTAGAAATCTGGATGGGACTCATTAAGCGAAATATTCACACATTAATTGCCTCTATTTTGCCAGAACACAAAAGCTACTCTGCCACATTCAGTTAATGGTTCTTTCCTTATTTAGTATCCTATTTTTCACCACAGCACAGCTCTGTTCTGGCATAGGAGGAAAAAAACATTTATTGGAATTATGCTAGTATTAAATATAAAACTAAGCATCCATTTTCTTATTTATCATTCCACAGAAGGAAAAGCTACAGTGTATCCATAAAGTATACCAAAAAAGTGATCTGACCCCTCTCAATTTTACTTGTTTTTACCAATAAACTGTATTCTGAGTTTGGGAATCTTATGATTTTTCTCCCCAACATTTAGAGAGAACATAATTACAGCATAAGCTCAGTAGACTTATTTTCATTAATTCATGAACTGTTCCATGGTATTGAATGTTGGGCCATGAAAAAGTTGGGTGACTTATCCAAGATCATAGAGTTGATTAATAGCAAATTTCACATCCCCCGGTTTTCAGTCCAGCATCCTTTGTATATTTTAGAAAACGGAAAGGTACTTTTCAGAGGAAAACCATGGGGCACAAAAAAAGAATTAATTAGGAATAGAACTCATTCATCTTGAGTCTTGATCCATTAGACCTAGCTGCTTCTTGAGGGTACCTGGACTTACATTTTAATGGCAACCTTTTTTCTGCCATGACCCACAAGAATGCAGAGTAATGTTATGAGTTATCTATTCCCATGGGCTGTAGCTTCATCCCTTACTCTCCCACTCAAAGTCAGTGAGGTAAAGTAAAGATATTCAAGATATAACCTTGAATCTCCTCTAAAGTGAAAGAAAAAAAAAATTTTGAAAACATTGCCTTTATTAGTATCAGATCACTTAGGACTTATTCAACCCTGCCACTGACGATGGCCTAGTTTTCAGGACTGCAGTTGAAAACCATTACATTAGGTACCACTGGTAGAGTTGCATGTTACCTTTCACATGGATAATGGTTCCATTGCTCTTCTCGTTGTCTAGGTAAGGAGGAGGATACATGACCTCGATTTTGCAGAAGTAAATATCTGTTTGGTTAACATACAGATCCCGGAGGTAGAATGTCAC
>RJWJ010024013.1:0-25265 GCA_004363605.1 Indri indri
TGTCACCAGGGTGTCTGTTCAATAGCGTTGTCTGTTGCTGCCATAGAGACTACATGGGAAAGATCGATGACAGGTTTGCTTGAAATTGCCCTTAGAGTAAGTCTCTTCCCGTTGCCCTACATTTAAATTGTAATCCAGAACATCTTTTTTTCCTTAAGATGGGGAGCAAAGCCATCTTCTAGGGCTCTCAATTGACTCTATCAATTGTGCATTCCCACAAAGATATCCTTCTTTCTTTCTATAAATCGGGATAATTTGCTCTTTCCCATCAGACTGAGAATTTCCACATATCTTTTGAAATTAAGTGTGTAAACTCAGGGAAATTCCCTTTAAAAGTTAAAATGTCTCTGAATTTTATTAAAATAGATAGCCAAGGAAATTTAAACCAAAACAAGTCCTCTTTTTTTTCCTTTCAGAGCAAAGTTTTGGTGTTAATTGCCATCAGGTAGGTCTATAGCATACAGATTACCAATGCCAATCAATCTGCTAGGCTTTTCTAACTTCCGAACTGGCACAAAGCCAGGGGCCCCGTAACTAAGTCCACATGTCAACTCTCTTGGCCACAGGCTAATTCTCCTGTTGATAGGTTGGATATACAAATCTTTATCTCTGTCTCTGCATTGCTCCCTCTCCATTCCTTCCACATTTTGACTATTTCTTGCATTCTAAAACTATGGTGTATCGCTAGTGCTTCAAGGGCAGGTAAAGACATTGACTTTCTCAGAAGCAGTTCAGCTTTTGTGCAGAACGGCTTAGAAAATGATAGGTCATCATCGTGGGGTAGACCTCCTCTGCCTAATTTTGGTTATAATTTCAGTATCAAAATAAATATTGATTAATTGGCCAGAGTAACAACAAAAGGATTGACTGAGTAGTGTAATTTAATACAACAAACAAACTGGGTTACTTAAGGAAAAAGTTAAAACAGGCTTTAATTTTTTTCCTGTTGGACTTTTTATTCTTTTGTACATTATCCATTACCACACAAAAACTGTCTTTCGTACTCCACATTTGATTGTTAATATATTCCCCAAAGAGCAATAATTTCAAGTCTCTGCTAGCCACCGTGGGGGAAAAGGGTCAGACGCGTCCAGGCAGGAAGCAGGTCGAGCAGTGAGCACGTGAGGTGGTGCCAGGCCCACGGGACAAAACCCCTTCCTCATATCACTCCCTCGCCTCTAAGGACCACAAAGGCTGTAGTGAAGCTGCTTGTTCACCAACAGCCCTAATGGGATTCCTTTCTTGACATCTGTTAGGGGTTAAATAGTGTCCCCCTAAATTTCATATTCACCCAGAACCTCAAAACGTGACCTTATTTGGAAATAGGGTCTTTGTAGATGTAAACGAAATTAAGATGAGGTCATACTGGATTTGCATAGGGCCTAATGCAATGACCGGTGTCCTAGTAAGAAGAGGGAAATTTAGATATGGACACATATGCAGAGGGAAGACAATGTGTAGACACACAAAGAAAGACCACTACGTGATGATGGAGACAGAGATTGGAGTGACGCTTCTACAAGACAAGAAGCACGAAGGCTGGTCAGCAGCTGACAGAAGCTAGGAGAGAGCCATGACATGGTTTCTCCCTCAGAGCCTCCAGCAGCGACCAACCCTGCCCCTACCTTGATTTCGGACTTCTAGCTTTCAGAACTGTGAGAGAATAGATCCTTTTTGTTGTAAGCCGCCTGGTTTGTGGTACGTTGCCATGGCAGCCATAGGAAACTATTACAACTCCCAACGTCCCCTCCTGCCCCACTGCTCTGCTCTCTGTGTGTGGTGTGTATGGACTGGGGAGCATCAACGAGGCGGGTGGGACCGTGGCCCTGTGCCTGCAGGCTGCCCCAGATCCCTGCCCCACGTACTCGGCCCATGGTAGCAGTTTGAAGAGAGGAGTCACAGCCTTCAAGCCAGAGATGGATGGGATCTAGAAAGCCCACCATCTGCTCAAAGGGGCTGCTTCCCTTCTCCCCTTCCCTCCAGCCTACTGGTGCGCTGAGGGGATGTGTTGTCAGTGTTGCTCTGTCTTCCTGTGTGTCACAATTAGCCACAAATGGCTTTTCATATGAAATCTTCCAATTATTTAGATTAATAAATGTTCTTTGCAGGACAAAGCAAACACATCTGTGGCTAGGCAGCCCTTCCTCTGGTCTTGTGATTGGGGGTTGACTGGCATGTGCCTAGCCCTGTGGCCCCTGGGGCTAATAGTCCTTCCTGCCTGGAGCCGAACCTCCTGTGACAGTTCCACCATCCTGCCCATTTGCTTGAGCTGGGAAGTAGCAATAATTATATTAACCATGTTTGGGTTTTTATAATATATTTTAACTTTTTAGGAGCATAGCCTCTCTTGTAATGTGTAAACCTATTGTTTCACCTCCAGGATTTCAACTTTCAAACATATTTTTGGAACCTATCATGTGTAAAACAAAGGAGAAGCCTGTTATGACCCTTTGAGATTTTTAAAAAACTGCACCTAATTTTAAGTGAGCTATGTTATTCCAGAGCTAACAGCATTAAAGATAACTTAAAATTTAACTTAATAGTTTGAAACTTTATGTTTGTCGAAAGCAAATTATCATTCCATAATTCCCCCCTTTGCAGAAGAGGAGAAGTGTTTTTCTAAGTTGTATTCCAAAGGGATGTATTTATAAGAGAGATGTTTCAAAGTGACTCAAGGGCAAGGAGGATATGCTGTCTCCCTCACCAGCAGTTGGGCTTCCATGCAGAACAGCTCAGAAAAATCACAGGTCGCCATTTTGAGATAATCTTCCTCTTTAGGGTGATAGAATATTGTGGAGTTGGCAGCTTGTGTCATCTGTTATGAAAGCCCCCCCAAAAGAAAAGATCAGCGTTTTTAAAGGTCCTGTGTCCCCAGACTGATTTTGATTTATAGGACTGACAAGGTCAGCTCCTCAATGGCTGTAACCCAGAGCCTCGTATGAAGAAAGAGAGATTCAATTTATCTCCTACGTCCAGATTTGTTCCTATCCTCTATGGATCTGAAATCTCCAAATGACAGTGAGAGAACAACTGCTTCTCTATGCTATAGGTAATTTACTGTGTTGTGAATTAGATGACCTCTTTTCATGTAGGGAAAATTAGGTTTTGTGTCACACCTTTATTTTTACTAGTTGCTGCTTTATCATCTTTGACTTTTCTCTGATACTATCAATAATTTAAAAAGAGCCCACAGGTAGGTCAGGGCTACACTATTCTAAGCCAGGGATGGATTTACATTTTCAATTCTTTTTATCTAACTCTATCACTATTCATAAGTATTAGAAGGAGCTCAAAGTTCAATATCAAACTAATAGCTGCAGGTCAGTCAATAGTCTAAAATAAGGAAACCAAGATGAGATGGACCACAAAGGAAATCTTAAAATCTCATCAAGAATCAAATGTGAAAATAAGGCTATCCTTGGACTGGATTTAGGTACCATATTTATGAAAAAAGTGAATGTAGAAATATTAGTTGAAAAAAATTTTTTCTAAGTTGGTATAGGATCCAAATTGAAAGGAAGCAAATATCTAAGTATTTGTACTGAGTTACATTTCAAAAGTTCCTTGAGTTAGTCCAAATTAGCACCCAAGGCCAAATGCTAGCTAGCTTTATAGCTAATTCCTGTCTCGTAAAAATCCCATAAAACAAATTAAAAGCAACATGTCAAATTATACACCTAGCCTTTCTATGCACAAATACATAGACAAAAGTATATGGTACACCTGTGTATAAGGAATATCAGGTCAAAATTTTTTCATATTCAGAACACTGTGGTTGTTCCTCCATTATAGATAGCATTCACCAATCTTCTAGCAAGAAGGCCTATAGAGACAGCCATCACTGATCATCTGCAGAATCCATTCCCTCCTCTCCAGTTTTACTACCAGTATCACCTGAACAAGTTCGGTAATTTCCTGAAAAGATTACACTCTTCTAGTTGTAAAGACTGAAAACTCAATTTCTAATATCTTAAATTGTTGGCTCATGTAACTGGGGCATCTAAAGGGTGCTGTTAACTTCAGGCATGGACAGAAACAGGGGCTCAAAGATGTCATAAGATCTCTGCTTCTGTCTCTCTCTCTCTCTCTTTCTCTCTCTCTCTCGGGCTCTCTTTGTCTTTCCTTGGCCCTTGGCTTCCTTAAGGCATGCTTTCTCTACATGGCAGGAAAATGACTGCCAACAGTTTCATATTCCTATTTTCCAAATTTAACAACCCCAGCGAAAGAGATTGTTTCCTCAAAGAGCTCCTGGTTTTGGAAGCATGCTTATCCCTAAACCAGTCACTGTGGACAAAAGAATAGGATCTCCTGATTGACTAGGTCTGGGTCCCTGCCATCTTTATAGCTAGATAGTGTGTGGAATAGCTTTCCCTTTGGAAAAAGTAATGCTCCTACTACAATGCACTTATAGAAATGTGTGCATTATGGTATATTAATATATTACATTGGCATTATTTCCAGATATATAATCATCTAAAGTCCTGATTTATTATGAACTTCTTGAGAACAGAAACTATCATTTTCACATCACTGTATACTAGCACAAGGCCTAATATATATGAGGTATTTAGTAAATATCTATGAATAAATGAGTCCAATATATCATCCACCTTGTATATCTATTTGGTGTCACCCATATGCTTCATTAAGCATAATAACAAAGTTGGACTCAAAGTGGCAGAACTACTCAGCAGGTATCTTAGACTTGATAGAGTCCTTTATAAATGCTTCACTTAATAGAACATTTAGCTAATGTACTTACGTGGTGCATTTTATGTGCCAGTTCCAAGCACTTCACATGTTAATAACGACCCTATGAGATATGGTTACTTCCATTATTCCATTATCTCAAATAGGGAAACAGGTATGAGATATTGACTTACCCAAAGTCACACAGCCCATAAGAAGTAGAAGCATGATTTGAGCATAGACAGTTTAGTTCCAGAGTTTATGTTTTTAGTCACTACACTACATTTCTTGTGTAAGAAAGTGGTTGAGTTTCAAAAAAGCATGGTTCTTCAAACTTCATATTGCCCCACATTTGGATAATATCTAGGAAGAGTAAGTGGTCATAGCAATATGACGTGATTTAATGAAGGCCACTGAAAGCTACCCCCTATACAAATTATCTTCCTTACTGACTTTCTCCCATCTGGAATTCTATTAATAGCATTTAGAATCTTGCCTCTTTTACTTACCTCTTTGCAAATAATAATAGGAGAATTAAAACACTAAATCAATGTTAGGCATTGAAATCTTAAAAATTAATAGTACAATAGCCTGTGAAATTATTTTATCATTTCACAAGGCCAATAGGAAATTGGGTAGGGAAGCCTTGAGGACAAAGGGGCAAAGAGAGACTTGTACTAGGATTGTGAGGATCTAGCTGGGTTTTGTGCAAGGAGATACCAAAAGCAGGAAATGATGGTGGGAAAAATATTTGTAGATCACTTTATAGTTAACAGAACTTTTCATATACCTTCTCTCATTATAGAAGATACTCATCATAATATTCTGTGAGATTTTTAAAAAATGACTTAGACCAGTAGTTCTCAACTGGGGGTGGTTTTTGACCCCCAGTGCCAAGGTCAAGAAACCTTGTTTTAAGGCATAAGTAATCTGGCCAGGGCTTACCCTTGACAAGTTTCAGAGTCAAGGCTAGAACCCAAATCATCTGATGACAAATCCTTTTTTTTCTTATTCATATCCTTTGGCATTTTATAGTTTGATACAAGCAATAGATTTAGGTTTTTGGAATTACAATGATACCATTTTAAGCGGTATAAATTATTGATAATTTAAATTTTAAAACGTCAAAGCCTTTGTGCTTTGAAAGAGTCACCTTACTCTTCAGAATGTTTCATATGCCCCAGGCCAATGTTACCTCATGGGAGACGAATCCCCATCCACAACACGAATGTTATCTTGCTTATTGAGTCCTCATACGCCAACATTTCACAATTTCTAGCAAATTATTTTATAAATAAGAATATGATTAACTCCTTTAAAACTATTTTTGTTATTATTGAGGTAATTAAGATTTGATCACCACTCTATTTTTGTCAGTACATCTGCTCTTTGGCAAATGAGGTATCAGATGGTCTTTACTGAGCAAGTGTTATGTGTGTATCTGTGGCGTGAATTGAACAAAAGTCCCCCTTGTCTGTATCTTTTTTTAAAAAAACTACGGCTTTGATTTAGTTTATACTAAATCATTTTTTAAATGTAGCTTTAAGGCCATTTATTATAAAAAGCTGGTACTTACACATAAATTATTATGAACTTGTAATTCATCATACATGCTTCATTTTTTTAGCTTGAGCTTCTAGTACATTTTTAGCTTTGTTGATTTGGACTGCTATGTAAGGACATCTCCTTTGTCTCCTTTGTCTGGGTGATTTAAGAGCATAATCTTACCATGAGCCTCTCTTATTTTTCCTTTATTGACAGTAGGACTTACACCTAGTATTGATGCTGTTTCCCAATTTGTCATTTTGGGTTCAAACCCACCTCTGTAATGGCCACCGCTGGAGGTAGATTTTGGTAGACTTTGTAAAAACTTACTTTACTTGAGGCCCCATATGCTTCATGGCTTGCAAAACCTAACAGCTCACAAATCCTACAGCAGCAATGGTCAGTCCAGCTGCTACCACTGTGCTGGCCACTGCTCCAGCTCAGCTCTTCGGAGCTGGGGGCACGGCTGGGAGCATGGCTCGCCCCAGCCCAGAAGCCAAGGCCCTCAACTCCAGGCCTCTGCCAGAGAGCCACACCCCACCACCAGCAGGTACAGACACCCAACCGCAGGCACCCTACTCCTTGTCTGTATCTTGTACACTGACTTGGGATGGCTCAGTTAATTTGTATATTGACTTCAGATTGCCAGAAACGACAGTCAAAGTACAAAAAGAGGACTGATTTAATTATTATATTGAAAGGACACAGCTTTAAAGATGAAAGAGAAGCGCTATGTAAAAAATACCAGGAAATGTGCTAGGACTCTCACTGACCCTATCTTCTCTAATTCTTACCATCAACCTATAAGACAGGCATTGTCAGTTCCATTTTACAGATGAGGAAGCTAAAACTGGGAAAGTTAAGTAAATTGCCTCCGGTCACATGCCTGGAAATCACAGAACAGGAATGTGAACAAAACCACATCCTTCGGATTCCAAAATCCTTTGTGAAGTTCTTCCACCTTAATATTATATCTTCTCATCAGCCAGAGTCAGAGAACCTGTAGTGGATCCTCAAGAAGGCTGCAGCTTCTCCATCCATGAGAGGCTTTGCAAAATGTATATACAGCATTTGCAGCCCAGCATATTTAATTCTTCACCTGTGCTTTTACAATGCTTAGTCAAAAGTTCCATTAAGTGAAGCTTTGCCCATCCTAGACCCTTTGTTTCAAATATTTGTAGAGGACTCTGTTACAGAGCCTAGCGCTAGTACTCAGCGGTTCAGCCACTCTGACTTCCTACAACACATTATCGATTTTCCCCATAGGATATTTATTTACATACCGATTCACTTAGCCACTTAACAAATATTTATAGGGTGTCTACTGCACGCTATCCTGTGTACCAGATCCAGGAGATTCAGTTGTAAGACTAACACTGTCACGGCCGTCAGAGATGCTAACATTCCATGTGATAAGACAATTAACAAGAAAACAAATAAACCTCTAGTTTGTGTTTAGTGGGAAAAAATAAAATGGCTGCAGGAAAAGAGACTGAGAGGGAGATCCACTTTAGAAAGTGAGTCAGGAAAGGTCTATAAGAAAAAACTACCGCTGTGTTGAGGTCCTGAGGGTGAGCAGGTGGCAGCTATATCCAGACGCAGGGGAATGAATTCAAGGCAGGCAGAACAGCAAGTGCAACAGCCCTGAGGTAGGAAGGAGTTTCGCATACTCTAGGAACTTGCAAAAGGTCAGTGTGACTAGAGTTTATTGAAGGGTACAAAGATTAGAATGAAATAGTAGGCAATAGAGGCCTTTTTTTAAAAAAAGCTTGATCTGTTAGACCCCATAGGCTCTAGAAAGGAATTTATTCAGAATACGTAGCCAGGGGAATGATGTATTCTGATTTAAAATTTAAAAGATGATCTGGCCACTGACTGAAGAATGCATTTGACTGTAGGATAGAAATAGACAAAACAATTAGGAGGCTGGTTTGATAGACTAAGTGAGAAGGAGAGAACAGAAGAGATGGAAAGAAGTGGACATATTTGAAATACACAGGAGAAATTTAAAAGACGTTTTCCTTGAATGCGCCATCTGTGTACATTTTTTTATTTCTTAGAATAGCCTCTAAGCCAGGCTGTCTGTCTTATATTCATCTTCATATTTTCCTGTTCCTTTTCTGGTAATCACATTGAAAATAAGGTTCTCTAAAAATCCCTCCTGTTCCAGATTTTGTGTCTGTGAACAAAAGCATTTTCTTCCTTGCAAAAAGTAGATGTTAGTCTCTATTGTGGGGCCTGAAATGTACCATCCACATTTGCTATTCTGCCAAAGTCACACCGAGTTGTAGAATATTTAAAAATGCATTGGCCGACATATTTCAGAAATAAATATGCTTAATAATACCTCATTTAATTTAATCTTCTCATTTAGAAAAAACACTTTCAATGAAAAGACATAAATTGATTAATCAAGAATTTTTTTCTTATTCATCATTAGCAGTTTTGAGATTAATCGTGATCTATAATAAGACTTCCCTTTGCATAGATTAGAGCTACCAAAAAGAGGGAAATGGTCACAACCTATCTAATATCTATAATAGTTATTCCAGCTGAATTTTGAGACCATTTTAGCATGAAAAGTAGTAAAATTACTAAACAAGTCACACATCTCGATTATGTTTATGCATATGTGGACAAACATCCTAAATAAAGATGAGGCTGTCAAATGATATAGCCATGATTTATAGTTTGAAAGATGACAGAATGACAAAAATAATTTGCAGTGAGTCATATGAAATAAACTTTACCATTTTTGCTTCATTTATTTTGGTTTCAGAATTGCCATTTCTGAAGATGGAAACCTCAGAATCATCAATGTGACCAAATCAGATGCTGGAAGTTACACGTGTATAGCCACTAACCATTTTGGAACTGCTAGCAGTACTGGAAACTTGGTAGTAAAAGGTAATGGCTAACCTAAAGAACTCATATAGCAATATATGTATCCTCATTTCTAATAATGTAATCTTTAGAAGTGGCATCATTCGTATTAATACATACAGATATCACTGTGCTGCTAAATTAATTCATCATGGCAAACACGATATGATTAATAACTCTTGGGGAAGTGTTGGCAATGAATATGATTGAAAGGCTATCTTATTTCAGAATCATCCAGTACAATTTTGAGAATTACAGCCATTGTATCTATTATAGTATTGTAACTAATGTTATCTTCAATCCTTTAATTAAATTTCTTTCAAGTCTCTATAGATTTGAAATTCATGTCTAGGAACACTGTGTTAACAAATTAAAAACTCACAACTCAAGTACTATTTTTAGCAAACATTGTTTAAACAGTGACATTGGTGATTTTTAAAAGAGCTGCCCCTGTTATTCAGAGATATGGATATGGCTTATTATGCTAATAAAAGGTTTTGATCACCTCTGTGCTTTGCTTTAGTCACCCAGCCAACCCTATCAATTTTAAGGAAATAAAATTTCTACATACTGTACGAGCCTGGGTGCTTTATAGTTTATAACAGAAAGTCCTTTATGTTCTTCGCGCAGCACATGATGTGAAACTATTCCAACATCCTGGGTTGATGACATGGGCTGGAAGTACTAAGTAACAATTGTGAAGGATGAGATCTTAATTTACATTTCATTTGCATTTCTATCACTTTGTATTTTGCCCTGTCATAGGATTTTTGAGTTAGAAGGATCTTGGCAATGATTTGACTGAAGAAGATGAGGCTCAGGTTGGTGACTTTCTAAAAGTCACCAGTAGCAGAAGAGGGAATTGAACCCAGGAATCCTGATTCTGAGTTCTCCTTGGTTCTTTATACGGCACCAGGAAATTTTTTTACCCATTTTTCCTATTTCTGCATAATAGATATGGATGGGTCATAACATATTATTTCCATTTTGCCCATTTGTAGCTCCCTCTGTGATATCAGATAGCCTAAGGCTGTGGTCCCCAACCCCAGCCACAGCCCATTACTGGTCCGTGGCCTGTCAGGAAATGGGCTGTGCAGCATCCCCTGAGCTGTGCACCACCCCCTACCCACTTCATGACACCCCACCTCTCCCCTCCCCAGTCCATGGAAAAATTGTCTTGCATGAAAGGTGCCAAAAAAGTTGGGGACCAAAAAGAATAATTGCCTCTATTTTAATTTAAAGAAGAAAGCTAAAAATCACCTAATTATATATGTTAGGGTCAGTGGAAGTTAGAAATGTACTACCATTTTGGGAAGTCTTTTTTATCATAAACATATTTGTCTTTGTGGAGAGAAAATTGGAAGTCCAAGTGTTGGAACAAAATCTGTGTTTAAATTGATTCCAACTATTTCAGTCCATTAATTACTTCCTCAGAGCAATGGCATCAGTGTATGACCAGGTGTTTACTCTGTTTCACAGGGCAAAGGAAAAAGGAGTTAAATAATATTTGTAAAACACAATTCTAGCTAGAGGTCTTTGCTCATCTGTGGCTATCTCAGCTACAAAAGGGAATTTAGTGATCAAATAGGACAGAGAGAGATCCCAAGGTTTCGGAGCCGGTTAGTGTCAGAGCTGATACTTGTTATAGATTATTTGCAAGCTATGGAGATACAAGAGAATATTAGGCAGCTATCTTAAATCATGATTAAAGGGCAGGGATTAGAATCAGAGAGATGTGGGTTTGAATCTCATTTCTCCCACTTACTAGCTCTGTGACCTTGGACAGATGATTAGCCTGTGTGGGGATAACAGCAGTGTCAAGGTCATAAGATTGTTTTGTTGACAATCCATGCTAAGTGATTAGCATTGGTGCCTGGCACCTAAGAAATATGAGTAGTTGTTTTGTTATTGCTGTTTGTATTTCAATAAAGTGCCTGTGAATATATTCTAAATCATACTGAAATGAACATTTATGAAGTTTTTACACCAATAGAATCGTTAACAAAGAGAAATGAGTCTACCACAAAGAAATGACTAAGAGCGTGAAAGATTATAAACACCTAAACGCTAGAAACCATAAGTATGCTGCTCTTCTTTATCATTGAAAGTGAGGTATTTTCTTGTGTAGGAATAAGTTATGTCCTGCGTTTCATTATCATAAGCATTGGCTTTCTTGTCTCTCAAGAGAGTTGGCAGAAAGGAGTCTTCTATTTCCCACCGGAGTTCACACCGCAGTGATAGCACCAGCCCCAGGACAAAACCATCCCCAACCAACTGTGCAGTTCCCTGCTGCTCGTCTCATACTGAATCATGGTGCAAAGCTTACACATATACCCGGGATGAAATATGTGAGGGTCATCTCATTTTCTGGGTGGATATAAATATTGCTGAGATAGTAACTTCTACCTATTTTAACAAACTAAATAATTTATTTCTTGCCTTCTAGTAAAATGTGAACAGTGATTCCCCAAGTATAGTAAGAGATAGTTTTAGGAAGTTTATAGTTAAACTTTTTTTTTTAATTTGAGTAATTATTTGTATATCTGAAAGTATTAGGAAAATACTGGTTTTCCATTAATGGCAATGATAAAAACAGTCTTTTAAAATAACTAAACAAGTGACTCAGTGCAGAGAAAAGTATCGTCTGCATTGTTACAGGATGATATGCAAAAGAAATCGGGAAGATGGTATGTGAATGGCTAAAGCTGGGAAACATGACCTGAGTACAATTTTCAGGAGAGTTTTGGTGGAGTTATGGAAAAGATTTATAGGGACATGTGACAGAATTAGCATGTCCTGCCTCTGCTGGCCACATGTTTTGTTGAGGCACATGAAACACTTTAAAAACTGAAATTTCCTAATAGATGAGAGAAAGGATTAGGACTGAGGGCAGGAAGAGCCTGGTCCAATATGAAAAGAGGAAGGCAGAGGCGTGCAGGTATGAGCCGCGAGGCCAAGGGATGGTGCGCCCAGGTAGTCCGACTGCCAGGCAGGGGTCTTTTGTCTGAAAGCAGAGTTCCTCCCGGCGGGACTGCGGGTGCTCAGGTGCAGTCGGTTTCCCCACAGAGGTCCTCTGATTCTTATCTTCTTCTTCTACGTGAGGTGGGGGAAAAAAAACAGAAATGTGAGCTTTATCTGGCCAATATGTTCGTAGAAGTTAACAACCCTGTTACTTTGGGTGAGGTCAGAAGAGATTTGGGAGATCGTTTATCTCCCCGTGCCCTTGGTTCCGAGTCCCATTAGCATTAATGGGAAGTACGTGTGTGTGCAGAAGGGACACCACACCGCTAGGCCTCTGAGAAGGACATTAACATAAACGGAGAAATGCAATTTAGAAATCCGCCCCATAAAGCACGATACAGGCAGAGAAAACCATTCTGAACTCCACGTGAACTGTGCCAAGCACTGAATCCTACATCAAAATGCTCGAGCCCTGCACCTTTAATGCAAATGTAACAGTTCAGCCCGAAATGTGACCGAGCGCTGTATTTTAATTCAATTTTGAGATCTACAAAGGGATTAATTTATCAAAGAAGGTGTTCTCTAACCTTAAAATGTGCTTGTATTCATTTCGATCTCCTCATGTGTCTGGGATTGCAACGCCGTGAAGGTCAGGCATCAGAACACATCTTTCCTAACCTTTTTACGATAATTCTATCATTAACCATGCTTTTAAAATCCAATTCTCTTTCTCCCCACTCCCGCCCCCATGTTTTGAAGAGAGGCTGAAGATAGTGTCAAACACAGGGTCAGCAAGTAGAAGAGAAGAAGGAGGGGACCGATCCACTACACCATGCACAGGAGGTTTAAAATAAATCTCTGGCAAGTAACCATCAAATGGATAAATATTCAGATTATGCATGAGCCGGCTCCCAAACTGCAGAATTCTGACAGGTGCCCAGGGGGCTCTTGATTATCATCTCATCATCTGAATTTCTAAATTTTACTGATTTTATTTTTCAAGCTACTTTTAATATATTTGGGATTTAGTTTGCTGTTTAAAATTAAGCAAGAACAGTTCGCAAGTCAAACCCCCAAATCCTAACAGAAAGCATAATATCTGACCTTTAAACACAGATGTACTTTAGCGATTGTTGACATCATTAAGAACTCTACGGAAGACGGCATACATTTACATGCAATATTGTACTTACTAATTCATTTTTATCTCTATAGCAGAGTTAAAGGCAGGCCATTTTGCATGATGCAATGTCTTTGCTGTACAGGTTTTATATGACATATGTTCTTAAGTAGCAGGCCCAGAGAAGAGCAACTTAGAGTATATTTCTTGCATGTAGTTCAACAAGATAACCATGGTAATAGCAACCCACCTCCTATGGCTCCCCTCCAGGACTGAAAATGTAGGGCTTTAAGTTATGTATGCTATTATCATAGCTCTCTTGCTGAACTACCTTCAAAATGACCCTGAGTAACTCTGAGGCTCGTGGTTCCAGACTGTACTTTGAATAACTCTGTCCTATACCAAAGAACTTTGCATATGTCGCCTAGCAAGTGAAAGTTCAATAAAGTGTTTAATAGAAATGCAGATCTCCTGGACCTCACCCTGAACCTGAGAAATCTAACTCTCTAGGGATAAGGCCTGGAAAAAAACTACATTTTAAATAAATACCCCAGTTGATCCTCCTGTACATCAGAGTTTGAGAACATTTCATTTTCAGGAGTTTTCAAACTATGAGCTGTGGGCCAAATCCATCTTGCTGCCTGTTTTGGGTATCCCAGAAGCTAAAAATGGTTTTCACATATTAACTGGTTAGGGGAAAAAAATCAAAAGAACGATAATATTTTCAGACATGTAAAAATGTTATGAAATTCATATTTTAGTGCCCAGAAATAAAATTTTGTTGTAACCAAGCCATGTTTTATTTACATATTAACTATGGTTGTTTTTGCCCTGCAACAGTAGAGTTGAGTTGTTTCAAGAGGGACCATACAGTGTGAAGTACCTAAATAATATCCTCACCTTTGCCTCTTGAACCTGCAAAGCCTTAAATATTTACTATTAAGCCCTTTACAAAAAAAAAAAAAAAAGAGTACTTATCCCTTCTTTTGACAACTTTTTCTCTTCCTTAGATCTTCAAAATTCATTCTAAGATATAGTCTAGTCAGGCTATACACAGCATTTCTTGCACCTCATGCTGATGTTGTGTGCTGGAAATATCACATATCTTTGAGTCTGATTACTAGCTGGAAATCGGTAGGGAGATTTCTTTCCCAAGACCTTAGCCTCATCCTAGAATCCAAAGGGTTGACCTCAGATCTTAGATATAAGTTGAAAATCCAGCAGAGAGGCAATAGATCATCGATTGAGAGAGAGGAGGAAAATAACTTGGCAGACACTGGAACAACGTATTCAATTTGATATTCCATGATTTGGGGATGCCCCACCCCACACTGCTGGAACCAGAGTAGTAGGCCAGGAAAATCCCAAAGTATGAAACACATCAACTGGGATTTTTCAAAACACCGTTCACTTCCTAAACCTCCCACTGTTGCCAGCCTTTATCAGCTGAGCTTTTCTACCTTCACCTTACACGCTTTTCAGGCTACATTATGTTTTCTTCTTTTGAAGTTGCCTATATAAGATTTTACTCTAATTTCATTTGGATTTTAAAAGAGTTCTTTTTATTCTTCTATTTGTTTAAATTTCTAAATTCAATGCACAGAATTACTTTTATAATAAGAAAAAGTAAATTTATACTTTAAATTGCTTTGATATAAAAAGGGTCTTTAGTAAGATTTAGCTAAGATTACATATACTCCCAAGAAGAAATTATTTTGCATTTCCATTCTACGACCCTGCAAACTGAAGACACTCCTGTGGTTTACGGAACATTTAATTGTTTCCTTCATTGCCCGAACTAGTGTTCATTGTTCATCCCGTAGAAAGTTTATGTTTAGAAGAAAAGATTTCCTCAAATATATATATATATATGTATATATATATACACATATATATTAAACATAAAGGAAATATTCTTACAGGCACCGAAGATTGTCTACAGCATTACTATTGTGCACTATATAAAATTCTTCTGTTTTAACTGTATGATGTTGGGAAATATGAACCTTTCCATGCATAGCATGACAGACACAATAATGTAGAGTCTTTTCAATTGGAACTTTTCTTGAAAATGAGTTTGAAGCAGCCCACATCTTCTATGTAAATTTATTCAAGGCTTTACCAGATTTGACTGGGGATCAATCAGAAATCAGGAACCAGCAATGACATTTGGTTGCTAATGCACAACAAAAGCTTTTAACATTGGTCCCTTATAACAGAATACATTTTGACCTAATTAGATGTCTTCCACTGGAACCAATTATTTCTAGGTGATAATTAGGGGTCTTTCTAATAGGATTAACATAAATTCTGACCCAAGGCATCTAGAGTAGGAGAGAAAAGTTTGTTGTTAAAAGTGTTAAATGCTAATTATGATGGGTCTCTTGGTAGAAGGGCAGTGGCCAAAACGTTTCAATACTAGATCCTGTTAGATCTGAGGCGATCTGCCACATTGGAGCTGGTAACAGCTAAGATAGGAGAATCCTTTAAAAAAAGGATAATTGTGCCTCTTTGTTCTTACTGTGTTCACAAAGCATGAAATAAACTGTAAATCTGATACAACAGGGTGTAATTATTTCCTCTGACATTCTCGTGGACACTTATGAAGACCACGCAGAGTTAGCAAATAGTGTGCCTTTAGCAATATCAATCATGGGTAGCATGGTTCCCATTTTGTCCACATTTCTCTGTAAGAGAGCTCTCCCCTTTCGTAATACTGAGATTTAAGTTTATTAGAATTCCATACTACGACAGTCTGCCCTGACTCCACCCTGCCCATCCCTTCTCCATCCTCGGTTTAGAGGGAAGACATAATTCCTTAACAGTTGCATTTCACTGTGCGCACTCTGTCCTTTCAGAGCGAAGCCTCTATGCCAAAGGCAGGTTTTACATTTTTTCTTTTGGTATGAAAGAAACACTGTGGGCCAAGAAGCTTGTGCAGAAACATCAACCTCATTAGTAATCAGGGAAATGCAATGTAAGCCCACAGTGGTATGATTTTTTACATATGAGATGGGCAAAAGAGAAACATCTAATAATACCTTTTATTGGTGAGCATGTGAGGAAAACAGTACTCACACACATTAAGTAGGGATGCAAATTGGGATAGACAGTGTGGAGAGCAAGTAAAATTTACAAAGTGCATTCTCCATGGCCCATCAATTCCATTTCTGGTCACTTAGCCTAGAGGAAGTCACACATGTTCCGAGGCAGAAACTGGCAAAGATGTTCATTGCGTTGTTTGCGATGAAGAAAAATGCACAAGAAAATTAAAGAACGATACATATGGTATTGTTTAACATTTATTTAATATATATAGTATGATTAGATATAAAATGAGTAATGTGAAATAATAACATATAATGTTTAAACCCCAAATATGTGTGCAAACACAAGTACTAACTCATGATAGAATTTTGGGGGAGGAGCCTGAAGTGAAATTATGTGACTTTCACTTTAGCTATATTGGTACTATTCTGTTTGAGTAAATTTTTAATATATATTCATAGAGGAAAAGGCTAGAGGTACATGAAAATGTGTCAAAGACTGCTAATTCTAGAAGTGGGAATATGAGTACATATTGGTAAATTTTTGGTGTAGCTTCATCTGTATAGTATCTCAAATTAAGAAGAAAACCTCAGGTCAGAATTCTACACAGTCAGATATTGCAGGCAAAATCATCCAGACAGTGGATCTGATTTCCTACTTCTCTCCTGGATATTGTAAAAGAGACACAAACCTTTTAATTGGTAATATTTAACCCATTCAATCCAAATACTTTCTTGTAAGGAAAAAATCTCTACTGTAGAATGAAGTAATGGATTTTTTTGGTAATGAATGCTTACTAATCAGAATAAACAAAACAAACAAACAAAAGAGGCAAACAGAATATGACTCTTTGGCTTCATTAAATGTGAAGCACATAATTAATTTCTTTTCTGGCAATTCAAAGAGACTTGTGTTGTACTGATTCAGTTTAATTGAACTTATTACCACAAGCAGATAATAAGAAGTATATTGAAGATATCCATCTGGCTGGCATTGAAAACCTCACGTTTCGTTCTTCATGGCTGTCATAGGCCATACTAATTGCCTCATTTCAGCTGTTTTACAATCAGTATGATTTAGCTATTAATGTGATAAAATCCTTACTGGAGTGGAAGTTGATATTAAAAAGCATAGATCTCTGACCTACCTCTGCTACCACGCTGAACACATCCTCAGCATTATTAAAGTTATATATTTTTGAAATACATAAATAAAAATCCATCTCTTTGTCCTGCATATCTTTCTAGGTTACATCTGTCATCTTACATCTGTCATCTTGCTGTAGAGCCATTCCCCTACTGAAGGAAAGAAATGGTTTATGTTGAGCTTTTCAGTTCATTAAATGTTTAAAGCTCAATGTAGTTTGTTTTCAAACTATGGTTTGTTTTCTCTTTTATAATTTCCAAAGCCAAAGTGGATTTTAAATGACTAATTGTGTAGTAAATAAAGAGAAGAGTAAAATTAGGCACTTTTATCTTCTGTTTCTAAATATCTGAACTTCCTGCGGTGTGAGAATGATGCTTTGTCATGTAGACTGATTTTATGTGCACGCAATCTCTCAGAAGCAGAGGACGTTTTGGTGCGTGTTGTGTATGTGCATGTTTTAAATCATCCGTCTCTTTGTATTTTAGAGGTACTCCCATGAGGGGAGCCAACACTTGGTCCCAAATCTGAAAGGAAGGGTTTTGGTCTCTTACAAACCCTGAACCAAAAAGGAGATGCGTCAGAATAATTCATGAGTGACTCTCACTTCCATTCTTGGCATTTGTTTTCTGCGCCAGAGGCAGGAGTATCACTCTCTCAAAGAAGCAGTTCCACCAAACCATGATTGAATTTCTCTGGCTGTCATAGGCAATCAGATCTAAGAAAACCACCTAAAAGATGTAGGCCTTTAGGTTAAATACAGAATTTGACCAAGATGAAAGCAAGTTAATTAACATTTCCATCATCTCTCTCTGATTTACTTTAGTAAGATCCATTTCTGAAGGTTAAAATGGTTGTCTCTTTTATGTATCCATTTAAGGAGCTGAAAGTAGGTTCCTTGTTATGGGAGAGGAAATGTAAGCAGAACATTTAGAGAAACAGTGGCTTTTTACGTGGCCTTCTAGCAGGTCTATAATCAGTGTGCAGAAGTGCAAGACATAATTAACTGAAGATTAGCAGCATCTGCTTTGAAGATTTCCCAAACTGGAAAACATGCCACCTGTCATTTTATTAACTTTTGCCCCCTTTCTGTCTCTCTTTAGAAGTAGAACTGCTTATAAATGTAAGCAAAGCTTGGATTCTACCTAGAAGAACAGGATTCTGCCTTCTCTTCCCTATATGCTTTCATAACCTAGCCTGCATCTCTTCTGATAGAACATACATCTGTCTCCATTAGTTCTGTCCACAGCATGGGTAAAACATCTGGTCACTGTGCTATTTGCACCATCACTTCTTGATGTGTAAGCCAAAGGAAAGTCAATTATAATGACCAGTGTAGTTGATGAGGGGACACTCTGATACAGTCCAAATATGAGGGAATAGTCAAAAGGTACAAAAGACATAGCCATTTTCCTCCCTCTGGGCCATTGTCTTAGTGGACTGTAAGATCATTGATGGGTCGACGATATGCTATGCTTTCAAAAAAAAAAAAGAAAGAAAATAAAATCTAGAACATAATAGAGTATACAAAGTAAGAGAGGGAAAAAGCTAAAGATCTATTATAGCACTGATGAAAATATAACTAGAGGAAAAGAGTGTTTTTGTTTTCAGATAGATGTTAAAATTTGAAATCAGCGTAAAGAGTGACAACTAGGATGACGGCAGGAGGAACAGCTGAGGAAACTGAGGTTGGGTAAGCCAAGGAAGAGAAGACTTGCAGAGAGTGGAAGCAGAGGGAGGGTCAGTGTTTTCAAATATTTAAAAAGCTTTCAAACTCTATGTGACGTCAGAGGGCAGTACCAAAAGAGATGGGTGGTGACTATCAGAGCAGAGGATATTATTTGTGTTCATTAAAAGGAAAAAGTTTCAAACAATTAGGCCATGAAAATGAAATTGATGATATTTCCATTATTGGTGATATTCATTGGCTAGACATCTACTCAGGGGAAATATTGCAGAAAGAATCCGTGCATCAGATGGGATTGTGTGGTGTGAGAGGCCTGTATGGATTATTTTGTATTGATCTTAGCATTCTCAGGGCCTGCCCTGAATACACCCGTATGTCGCTTTCAACTCTAAAATTTTATCATTTATAATTTTATGGTTTTGAAAACTTATTTCTACCCTAGTGTTTTTCTACTCCTGAGCAAAATCATGCTTAGGTTGAATGCTGTCACCTTGACTTTGTTTTCTTATTGCAGACTCTTTCATTTTTTTTTCTTCCAGAATGAATTTATGCATAATCAGCAAGGCAGTATGAGTTGAAAAGGTTATTCTGCTAATTTTGAGCAATATATTCTCAAGTAATGTATTCTTAAAATAGAGTCCAATAAAAGGATCTCTTTTCTATTTAATCATACGTTGTGGTTTGAAGGAGTTCAATAAACAACATCCCTGTTCAATGCCTGAGTTTTGCACCAGTTGAGAAGTCAGTAGAGGTAGTCAGGCAAATGGCAGTCAAATGTCAGGTTTGTTACTGGTACAACTGACAAAGGAGAATGTGGCTCAGGGTCATAGCAATAGTGGGCTTCCTAATACTGAACCCAAATTATGCAGACTTGTACCGCAGTACAATCTCAGGTCTCTCCCACTATAAAACTTATGGAATAGAGGATCAACCCAATATTTGTGCTTCCTTCATCCTTCCAGGAGAAAGAATGGCACTGAGTCAAAAATTTCTTATTACTCTTTCCCAGACTGACCATCAGTAAGGCATGAGTAAGGGGAGGAGAAAGGACAGGTGTGTTCGGAAACATCAGGTAGGTTTAAATGTCAGCTATAGATGAAACTGGTAGCTCTTACAGCTAACTTGACTTGAACCCACAGACTTGTATTGTTTGGCTGTCATAGTGTTTAAAATTTTTGAATTGGAATCCCTTTAGACAGGGGGCATGCATTCTCTAAATTGACCCCATACCTCATTATTCCTTAATGTCTTATATCTCTAAATCACACATTTATGATACTGCCAGGTCCTCTATAAGCATGTGACATGCTGTATTAAGTGGGTCTCGTTGCTCTGTGGAATAGGCCCGCCTTTGATTGTTTCCAATTTTTAAATTATTAAGTAGATGTAAATTGACCATGATGGGGACATGAGAAGAAGAAGACTGGAAAAGGGGATGTTTCGAGTCTATTTATAATTCTGTGCTCAGTTCTGTACTGAATCTGCATTTCACTCCCATGTCTGTAGCAGAAGGTTATCAGTGGGAAAGAAACTCAGTTATCTGAACGGACATGGTCTTCTCAGGAGCAGTGAGTGGTTAATTGGGACAAGAAAACACAAGTCATTATCTTTGAGAAATCTCAAGCAAGTGGGGCAGATTGTCACCTTTTACCAGAAACAAATTAGTCCTGTCTTTAAAAAGACTCTGCTCTCTCCAGCTGCTGATTGGGAATTCCTGTCAACTGCCAAAGAAATAAGGAGAGTGTGGATTAATGGTACTAAAATAGTGGTCATGAAATACCCATCGGCCCGTTTTCTTATTTTTATGAATATTTCTAATTGATTTGACTAATTTATTTGAATGACAAAATTTGTGCTAAGCTTCAGCTTCAGAAAATAGGGTGCCATTTTCAGCCAAAATCATTAGTGTACCTACATGTTTTGGAAAAATTCTGTGTGTAAAGGAAAAGCCATAAATTATAGACAAAAATAGTTCTTTCTCTTGGCTAATTTACCTTCACGGACTCCCTGCCAGCTGGGGAGGTATATAGTTCAGCTTTAGCACAAAAAAGAGAGAGAGAAAAAAATAATAAAATAGTAGATAACATGCTGGGTTATAAGGTTGTGAATAGTATAAAACTTGAGAAGCTATGACCTACTTTTTCTAAAATTTGTGGATATGGGGAATGATTGCAGTCTAGTGGAAAGAACAGTGAACTGAAGTCCTGTACACCTTCGTTCTGGTCCCCAGACTCTAGTTTTCGTACCTGTAAAATGAAGAGCCTTAATAGAGACAGTTAAGGCCTCTTCTAGTAGTAAAGTCCTATGATTTGATTTTTTTTTTTAAAGCACTTTATTGAAATAAAACATTAAAGCATTCTAATTTCTTTCTCACTCAAAAACAAAAAATCTATCCGGAGGTGCTCTGTCATAGGCTCTCACCGAAAGAAAGTGAGATGAAATCTTTCCCGTGTGGGAAATTTGCATGGTATGAACATTTATTTTACATGAATTCAGGTTATGATACCGAAGGAAACAGAGAGACATTACAATTTGAATAGTGTGGGCAGGTTCTCCAACCAGTCTATCCAGGAGTGGTCTTCAGATAAGGATCTGAAAGGACAGTGGACTCAGTTTGCCTCAATCCTCATGTATCTCTTAAAATGTGATCATCTTGCCACACTGAATGGAAGTGATGACATGTAGATTTTACACAATATGGACACCAAACACGAGCCAGCTGCTTCAACTGGCTCACAGCCAAAGAAGGAGCTAGAGAGAAAACTGCCTCATTTGAACAGCATATTGATTCCAAGGTGGTGCCTTACTGAGATTTGCAAGAGCAATTTTCAGTATATAAGGTTTTTTTTTTACACACTGACCTTATAACTGAGCCTCATGTAGATGTATCAGAAGGCAATGAACACTCGTACATGACTATTCAGAGAAGCATTATTCATAATAGCCAAAAGTGGAAATAGCCCAAATGTCCATAAGCTGATGAATAGATAAACCAAATGTGGTATATCCATAAAATAGACTATTATTCATCCATAAAAAGAAATGAAATACTGAAACATGCTACTAATACATAGACGAACCTTGAAAGCATGATGCTAAGTGAAAGAAAACAGACACAAAAGGGCACGTATCGTATGACCTGTCTATGTGAAATGCCAAGAAGAGGCAAATTTATAGAAACAGAAAGTAGATTAGTAGTTGCCAAGGGATTCAGAGAGGGGAGAATTGGGGCAGACTCCTAATAGGCACAGGGCTTCTTTTTGAAATAACGGAAATATTCTGGAATTAGATAGCAGTTAGGGTTGCACCAAAAAAAAAAAAAAAAACCCTGAATTGTATATTTTAAAAAGATGAATTTTATGTGCTATGTATTATATCTCAATTTAAAAAGGGAAAAAATAGGTAATGACCTACTTTGCACTCTAAAGAAAAAGAATGAATGAAAAAGAAAAGGAGGTAATGAAGCAAATTTACCAGCTGTGGTCTGCAGGAATCATATAATTCCTAGAGCTTCACATGTTCTTAGGGATCACCAACTTTATGGCTTCAGTTACTTTTGTGTTTCTCCTGATTCTGCTTCTACTATGACAACAACCCTCAACCTACTCCTAGAAAATATTGCTGGAGAATATTCCCCCCATCAGTCTTCTGTCCACCATAGCTCTACAGAATCTTGGCACCCTTTCTGTTTATTTCTGTGACATCGTGCCAGATATTATTAAGAGCATAGTAATTAGACAGAGAAGATCTCCAGTAGATCCAGCACAATCCTTCTGTTCTCTTTTCTTCTAATATGTTACAGGAGGAACAATCAGTCTTTGGAGATAGATCAATCAGGTTCAAATTTCAACATTACCATTTACAAGCTATTCAAAGTGAAACTTGTAAAATGAGTATAACAGTACCTATTTCCTAGTATAATTGGGAAGACTAAAGTATATTATGTTTTTATATTAACGAGCACATATCAACACTCAAATAGTTATTGCCTTCTTTTTCTCTGACTACTGCTCACAGTCCCCCAATGGAGAGCTCCAGCATCTAGCCAAATGGCTGTATGCTACAAACATCTCATCTATGCCGCTGCATACTTGATTTCCCAAATAAAACCTTCCAGACCCACTGGGGCAGTAGTCGTGCCCCTGTAGCTCTTCAGGGCTCTGCTGAGTAGCCACACCCCTACAGCTTTGGTTGGAGGCTGCCTGGCCTTTTGGAAGCGAGGTGATTGTTCTCCTTCCAAAACCCGGAAGACAGCCCTGATGATCTCTGAATTGCTTCAGGGTCATTCTTCCCATGTCTTGAAGAATAGCACACATTCACAGCCAAATAGCTGTACGGTCCTGTTCTATAAAATACAAAAATTCTAATAGCCTTCTTTCACTTCTTCCCACCTCCTTCCCCTCCGTTCAAACTGTCAGTTTTCCTGCTGGAGTAGCTAAGTAAGTCTGTGATTCATACCCAGACTAATCTCCTTATAAAAAGGTCCCTCGGCCACACTCTTGGTGTTCTTTTCAGAAAATGCTTTCTCATTTCTTTTGCAATACACATAGACTGAGGATTTTCCACATGTTTTATTTCTAGTTCCTTTTTGCTTAATAATTCTGTTTTCTAGTCATATCTTTCTTCTCATAATTTACTATAAGCAGTCAGGAGCAACCAAGCTACTCTAAAACTTTGCTTAGAAATCTCCTCAGTTAAATATCCAGTTTCATTGCTTGCAAGTTCTACCTTCCAAAAAGTACTGGAACACAAACACAATTCAGCCAAGTTCTTTGCCACTTTCCCAACTTAAGCAACAGAAATTTATTTCTCACAGTTCTGGAGACTAGAAAGTCCAAGATCAGAGCATTGGCAGACCCAGTGTCTCGTGAGGGCACACTTAAATGGCTGTCTTCTTACTGTATCCTCACTTGGCAGGAAGAAAACCCATTAGCTCTCTGACCTCTTCTCATAAGGGCACTAATTCCATTAATGAGGGCTTCACCTTCATGACCTAATTATGGCCTAAAGGCCCCACCTCCTAGTACCATCACATTGGGGTTAACATTTCAACATATCAATTTTGGGAGGACTCAAACATTTCAGTCTAATGCCCTCTATCACAGGACCCTATTCATTTCTTTCATGTCACTTCCGTAATGTAAACATATTTTTTGTTTTTGTTTACTTTTACATCATGTCACCCTAAGTAAAACGAAAGCTTCATGAAGATCAGAACTACTGACCTGTACCCATAGTCTTTAACACATATCTTGTACACACTAGGTGCTCTGTAACTGAATGAATGAAAGAATGAATGAATGTATTAAAAGACCGTATAACCAGGTCTCCTTTTGCAGTGTGTTGGAATCATGCTCTCGTAGTTGATTCATAGATTGTCCCAACTTTATAGTCCCTTTGGCATCCTTGGAAGGGATGCAATCATCTCTTCTAACCTCTCCTTTTTGCAGAAGAGACTAAGGATAGGGAAAATTTCATTTCCAAGCTAAGGCCCAATAGTTTTTCCCTTTCTACTACACCGCACTGTCTCACAGAGGAGCTAGCAAAATTCTTTTTATTAAAGAAACTGCTGAGCAAATTAGTACGTAGCAGACCAGGAGAAACAGAGGTCCTAGATGGAGTCCTCTACATTAATGGGCTTTGATGACTTACAAGCCCAGTCTCATATAACAACTCCAACCCTCTTAGCAGTTCTATAGCCTGGGACAAATTAACCTTGAGAAGTTTCAGTTTTTCCTCTATAAAATGGGAAGTGTGGTAAGAATTAGAATTCTCTATGTAAAGCACCTAACGGCACCTGGACTTTAGCAGGTACCGTTAACTGATAATTGATATCACTCTGTCTGTATTCCTTTCACTTCTGCCCCCCATCACCTCCACTGCCGTTTATCCGAGAGCAATGTCTCAAAGTGCTGAACTTTGTGTTTTGCTGCAGTTCCCTAAAAATTTACCAAACTCCAGCAGTGTTTTTGTAGCCGCACTGAGGTCTAAGAGATTAGTCACTCTCTTCTCAGAAAAAGTAAATCATTACTGTGTATCTATTTCTTATATTTATGTTGTTTACTATTGTGCATTTATTATAAAACCCACAAATCAATGCTCTCAGCAGGCAAAACTGTTCAAACCTGCAGCCTGTCCTGTTTTTGTGCTAGGTCTTTGACAAACCAGTATCCACCTGCCTTGAATTCT
>RJWJ010024014.1:0-25269 GCA_004363605.1 Indri indri
AGGTACTAAAACAAGAAATGGCAGAATATGAATCGTTGATACTGGGAGATGAGCACGTGGAGGTTCATTGTACTATTTTGTTCATTTCATATATTTTGAAATTTTCCATAATTAAAGGTTTTAGAAAAATAATTTCTCCTAATTCCCTGAGTGGAGGAAGACAATGAGTAATCACTATCCTTCATATAAATTAAAATCTCTCATTATGGCATTCTCTAAATTTTCTTTTCTATGCCAAATAATCTTTGTCATTTATACTTTCTTCAATCTTATTCATCATAGTTACAAATCACCTTGAAATCTGCTCATGTTTTCCATATCTCATTTATGTACTACTATCTAACAGGAGAAATGAGCTGGGACTAACCTTCTTTAGCCTCTACTACATGCCTGGCAGTGTGATACCCACTTTAAATACATTTAAATCCCCAAACTGAATTTAGCACTTAAAATTTCAATTCCTTAAAATTTCAATGTTGACTATAGTCAACATTAATCAACTGTACATTTCGAAATAGATAAAAGGGAATCCAAATGTTCCTAGTATAAAGAATTTAAGATGATGAATATCCCAATTACCCTGATTTGACTATATGAATGTATCAAATTAGCACAAATACCCTGAAAATACGTATAGCTATATCAATTTAAAAAATAAAAAACAAATTAAATTTTAATCTGTTTACTTCTTTATCACTTATCTCCCTCACTAGAGTTTATGTTCAATGGCAACACAGATCTTACATTGTTCACTATTTCTTCACATCTGGCACATAGCAGGTATTCAGTAAAAATGCGTAAATCAAAAAAGAACATTATAGCTCAGAAGTACTCAGTTTAGCTCTCTTTTTGGTAGTGTAACTCATTCCCTATTCTAGCTATATCCAGCTTATTTTGTCTTTAATCTTATCAGCATCTACATCAATTGTCATTAATGTATTTGTATCAAGTGGAATAGAATGATCTTGTCTGAAAATGCCACATTTTCTTTATTCAAAAATACAGTAATATTATAAATCAATTTATATATTCCAACAAATCCTTAAATGATGATTTCTATATGTAGTGTAACTTTTTCTGCTTTTATTCCTATGGATAATGAAAAAAATCCTACTGCTTTTTTGATAGTCTCAAATTCTGTCATATCACCACCATAAAGCTAAAAAACCCTAGCAAATATTGAGAATTAAGAGTTCCTTTCAGAGAGGTAAACTGCAGTTAAATTATTATTGAGCTAATAGATTTGTAATAATGATCAATTTTACTTCTAAAGATTTTATCTAGGCCCGGCACAGTGGCTCACGCCTGTAATCCTAGCATTCTGGGAGGCCAAGGCAGGTGGATCGTTTGAGCTCAGGAGTTGAGACCAGCCTGAGCAAGAGCGAGACCCTGTTTCTACTAAAAATAGAAAGAGATTAGCTGGACAACTAAAAATATATAGAAAAAATTAGCCAGGCATGGTGGCGCATGCCTGTAGTCCCAGCTACTCAGCAGGTTGAGGCAGAAGGATTGCTTGAGCCCAGGAGTTTGAGGTTGCTGTGAGCTAGGCTGACGCCACGGCACTCTAGCCGGGGAACAGAGTGAGACTCTATCTCAAAAAAAAAAAAAATTTTATCTAACAAACTAATCTTAAATTGTTAAATTTCATTCAGTGAATCCAGAAAATCTACATTATCTCTCAGAGTATATTCTACAGTGAACATTTGGGGTGTGGTTTATGAGTAAAACTACCAATACCTTGGATTAGAATTACAGTTCCACATCATTTTGAAGAGTAATTTTTTCATTCTTAAATAAAACCTTCAAAACATTGTAAGCTAAAAGGGCAGGAACAAGGGGAATGCTATTAGTGGTATCATAAAATATACAAAAATTGAGTAAAATAGCTGTCAGTGGTGAGACCTAGATTCTTCCTCATTAGTTAAGCAAAATACTCTACCCAAGAAGTTAGTAATTGCAATGCTTCTCTGACCAGCTGAAAAAAATTTGAAAAAAAGATTTTGTAACATCCCAAGGAAGAAGGCAAGAGAGAAGTAAACATCAGGAGAAACAAATGAAATCACTCACAAAGAATATTATACATATAACTTTATTATTTAAAAACATTTCACAAATGTCTTACATATATCGTTTGCCACAGATTCCAATCCAGATTCTTCCAGATGCCATTTGATATTTATAGATTATACATAACTTAAAAAAAAAATTTAATTCCAATGTGTCAAATTCAACAAAGGGCTGAAAAATAGAGGATTCAAAGTAAATACTCATTTAGAGACACCAGCAAATAGATCTGACCTTTTCAAGTGGCTTTCCCAAAGAGTTTCCAATCAGTTTCCAGTCATTCAACACTTCTTCAACTTTGGAAATAAACCTAGGAAGGAGAGGGAAAGTCTTTTAAATATGTAGCAGCACATTTTTTCCTATTGTTATATAATTTCTTTAGAAAGGTACTTTTTATATTTTAACATTTTGACCAGAGAAGGCCCAGTAAGTTTAGTATTGTTAGCCCAATTTATGGAAATGGAATAAAAGTAGAAATAATCTTTAGCTTAAAAATTCACAGATTTTGATCCATTTATGTCTGCTGCTTACCCAACAAAAGCATTGTCTTCTATAAAATGTAAATTAAGAATTAATAAATTACTCTATTAAAATGGATAGAATAAATTTGGGAAAGAAGAAAAAACTGACAAGACTAAAATGATACTATTAAAGGTAATTATGAAACCGATAATCTCTCCCCTACTCTCAAAATAACTGACCTATTTAATTCACTTTTCCTTTAAATATCTTTAGGAATTCCCTGATTTGCCCTCCTCCCCAAAAAATAAAACGTTATTTGGGAACTTTGCTCATTAAAATAAAACAGGTTTTAAGAGACAGCTGATGAGAAATTGCAAGTAGATTTGTCAGCTTTAAGGAACAATTGACAAACAGATTTTAAAACAATTTACTAACCCTTGAATCCAATGAGCAAGACCTCTTAAAAAGAGAATTGATTTTGGGTAGCAACATGCTCAACATCAGCAAATGAAAACTGTCAAATCTCAGCAGTAGTATTAAATACATGTTAAGGGACACTTTTAGCAGGCTTGTTATTACTCTAAGAAGCTGACCTCTTATGTAAGTGTGATGCAATCTAACAGCAACACTGCTCCCTAAAATACCTAGGAAGTATTGTTAGAGTACTAGAGTTACTAGAGTTAATTCTAGTAAAATTACATTCAACATTTTTCCTTCAGTAACATTATAAACTAATATTTACATTTGTTTTAATATAATGATAGTAATGATAAACCATTTTATGATGCATTTGCTCTTAATTCCTCTTTAAAATTAAAGGCAGTATTAATTCATATACTAATTCATTTATGGAGGAGGTAGTCAAATGACAATTACTAATTCTGAAAGTAAGTGCTCTAGAAATAAGTTTACTTGTTTACAAAACAAGAAAATTTTACATATATCCATAGATGAGTAAAAATTTGCATGAAATGTACACTGCCTTTATAAAGGTGAAAAACTGGAAGACACCTAATGTCCAACTGCAGTAAACACTTATAAACTAATGATATATCCACTCGATGGACTAGTATGCACCCATCAAAAACGTTTTGAAGAATGTTTGAAGAAATAGGAAAATGTTCATACGTTAAATGAAAAAAATGAAAGCTACAGAAATAAGAATTAATATGATTTGACCCAAAAAGTTTGTAATAGACATGGATTAGAAGGAAATATGTCAAAAAATTAATAGTGGTTATCTCCTGGTGGTAAGTTCACAGGTGATTTTTATTTTTTTATCTACTATGAGGTATTATCGTTAGAGTAAAAATAATTTAAAATATAGCTCTCACAGAGGAGGAATATCTTAAAAACTTATTGTATAAATTCTATCGGTACTAGCTAAAAGAGAAAATTTGGACTCTATCCCACAAGTACTGAGATTCGACTAGAAAAATTAAGTAACTTTTTCCTTAAAAGCTCTCCAGGTCTTAGGTGAAGAGTTATTTCCTGACTCTTTATTCTGTATTAGGTTCCTTTGTTATCTTCTAAGACCAGGATTCTTTCCTTGCCTAGCTCTTGTGTAAATTTGTAATTACAGAGTCATTTGTATTATTTGGTTCTTGTCTGTCTCTTCCACTAGACTATACATTCAATAAGAGCAGAAACCATTATCTGTTTTTACTAACCACCACATCCCTAAATCCCTAATGCTGTATATTGTGCTTGATACACAGTCATTCAATAAATATTTCTTCAACAGATAAATGATAAAAAGAGTTATGGGCTTCTATGTAGTCCTCTCAATAAGCTGTCTATATGGTTCATAACATACTGTACTGACAAGAACTTTCACTCAACCATTAAACTCAAGGTTTAAGAGACTCCAAAGTCTTAAACGTTTTTCTCACAAACTGTAAAACACTAGTTTCACTCTACAAACAAAACATAAAGGTCAAAAACCAAATTTCCTACTTTGTGATAGTTCTCTTAACTGTGTTAACAATATTTTCCTCTGTGGAGCTAAAGGACTTAATAAGCTACTTCCGGATATTTCAAATATTTAACTAGGGGAAGTGATCATTTCTCCATTCAAAACTCTGATGGTTCCTCACCCCAAACCCCCAAGATCTGGAATACATTTTTCTAACCACCTTCAAGACATCACATTATTTCAAATTCAACAGATCTAAAACCGCACTCTTCTCACTTTGACACTTCCTTATCTTCATTCTTTCAGGCAAAAACCTGCCGTTCCATGTTTTGATTCTTCCCACTCTTATGTATCATCATGCTCATCTACCTAAATCTTCCTTGAAATATCTTACAATTCTCCCTTCCTAGACTCCCTTTCTCTCCAGTCCCCCAATCACCAACCTAACTGTGAATGAGGGTAAGTCTCTCACCTTTATTTTATCTCATGTCCTGAAACCACTCTCATCATATCACCTGGCCATTCTAAAATTAAGGTCTCTCACTGTTGTCTTAAACAGCGGTTCTTTCTAAGTATGGTCTCCTGACCAGCAGTATCAGCATACCTGGGATCATGTTAGAAAAGCAAATTTTTGGGTCCCATCTCAGACCTACTTACAAAATAAGAATCTTTGAGAATGAGGCCTACACCAAGTCTAGATTCCTTTACCTAGCTTTGGAGGCTGTCTATGACCTACTCCCATATTCCTTATTCCCCTTCAACAAGTAGCATTCACTCCAGTGAAGATATATTTCTTTACGAAGTCCCAAAGGTTCATTCTCACCTTTGTCTCTGCCTATGTCAGTCCATTTTCCTGTATAACCAACCGCTTTCAAGGGCCAGCTCAATTCCCATCTTTTCTATGAAAATATCTCCAATTATTATAGTCCACAACAATATCACCCCTATTTAAATTACTATGTTTATGGTTAGTACTAAATGGCTTAAATTTTAACTATTTGCTGGTTTTGGTTTTTTTTTAACATATGGATCAAGTTTTCACAGCTCTGGACACAGAGTATCTGATCAATGAAGTCTTGCCAGTGTGGTTATATCTTACTGACTCTTCTTCTGGGGGGAGTACCACAGGTCAAACTATTACTCAAGCAAAGATCTTTTATATTTTCCTGTGCCATCTAATGACATGAGATCCACAAATTTTCTCTCCCAACTGGAAAGATAATATGTTGCAACAGTCTAAATACCGACCACAACACCCAGAAAACTTTAGAGTTTCTGTGACATAGAAGAGAAAACTACTCGATTTACACTATCGCTCCTCCACAAACTGGGCTTTCAACAAATTTCAGTGACACAACAGTTTCACCCAAACAGCTGTTCATCTGAGTTTGACAGGCACAGGAAGCCTGGGCACAGTACTCACTGAAATGTAACAACTTGAATCAAAGCGTTCCAAAGCCATGTGCAGACTTTTTAAAAAGGTTATTTTAGCCGGGCGCGGTGGCTCACGCCTGTAATCCTAGCACTCTGGGAGGCCTTGCAAGGCGGGTGGATAATTTGAGCTCAGGAGTTCGAGACCAGCCTGAGCAAGAGCGAGACCCCATCTCTACTAAAAAATAGAAAGAAATTACTTGAACAGCTAAAAATATATAGAAAAAATTAGCTGGGCATGGTGGCGCATGCCTGTAGTCCCAGCTACTCGGGAGGCTGAGGCAGGATCCCTTGAGCCCAGGAGTTTGAGGTTGCTATGAGCTAGGCTGACGCCACGGCACTCTAGCCCGGGCAACAGAGTGAGACTCGGTCTCAAAAAAAAAAGGTTATTCTAAAAGACAGGATGGAGATGGTGGGAGTGTGGCAGATAGACAACCATCAATACTCTGCAGAAAGGTCTCCGCCAGAAAGGGTATAACTAAAGTACACGGGAAAACAAAAAGCATCTGCGAAGTTTAATACTTACGATAACAAATGAGTTAAACGGAAATGAAAACAGAAACAGTATTGGTAGCTTTGGAAATTGTTCTTTCAGGTGAGCAACAACCAGAAAATTCCAGAAAATCAAAGGTCTATGGAAAGTGGCCTGAGAGTAGAGAAAACAAAACTTTTTATGAGAGCCTGAGTCTCAAGGGTTTGGCTGACGGGGGCGGGGCGGGATTCTCAGACGCCAGACGCGGAAGAGGCTTGCGGCTGACCAGAAAAGAAAGGCGGCGGCGACCCGGAGCCCGCGGTTCTTATTTTACTCGCAGAAGTGGCGTCACATGCAGTGTGGCTGGGTTAGAGGAGCAGCCCAAAGTGCTGGGGGGACACGGGGGCCCAAAGTGCTGGTAAGCAAAGATGCGACTCACTCACCTTTCCCATTCCGAGGCAGTGGTGAAGTCGGTGATCTCAAATACCTCGGACTCGGGCTGCGGGAAGAGGAAGGAAAGAAAAAGACTGAGCCCCGGGGAAACGACACGGAGGGAACGAACTTAGTGACAGGGATAAGCACACAGCTCACCTCACTGTCGGCCGCCATCTTGGGGAGCTCCGGGTTGGCGCTAGGGCTGCCGGGAAGAAAAGCTGAACTACGACGTGAGGAGGGCGGTGAGCTGCCGTGGGCGGAGCCTATGCGCGGCCCCGCCCTCTCTGTTAGTGAGTCCCACCCCGGGCGGGGGAAATTGCTCTTTGTTCCCCCAGGTCTGGAAGAATATAGTGTGCCCTCGACTCCCTCTAACTGGTTTAATAAAATATGAAGATTTCCTGTAGAGTAATGAATACAGAAAGGGAACAGAAGCAAGGAAGTGGAACAAGGCCCTAGACTCATGTGGGTAAGACTGTATTGAAAAACCTAGATCATATCCGGTTTGTTTTGTTAAAGTTATGGGAGGCCATTGTACTGGACTGACCTCCTACCTGCAGAGGCCCCAACAGACTAAACCAAAATGGAGTCACTCACTTGATTATGCTGCATAATCAAACGGAAACTTTGAAGAAGCAGATAGATCCCAAAACAGACCAGTTTTTTTTTTGTTTTTTTTTCCCCTCCTGGAAACAGATTTCAGCATAAGGAAGCCCCCCTCCCACCAACCCTTACAAAAAAGTAACCTGAAGTAACTAGGGTTTTTCCTATTGTTCTTTTTCCTTGTTCCCACCTTACAAAATCCACTGTTCTATTTCCCAGTGGCACTTGAGACCAAGTAAGTCCATTTACTATGGTGACAGAGTGACGTGCAATGCCTAAAGTTTAGGTCAATTTCTCAAAATTGAGAGATTAACCAAAAGGGAAGAATTACTAAATTAAGTTTAGCCTAAAGTTGCCCCCTTACATATTTAAGTTCAGCCTAAAGATTTCTCCATACAGTGAACTGTAGCCTAACTTGATGTGTAAACAGGCTATAACCTACTTTTGTGCCAATAACAGAGTTTCAGCCAATCACAGGTGGCCCTCGGGGGACTGTTCAAATAAGGCAAATGCCCATTTGTAGCTAATCCAGCTATTTCTGTACCTCACTTCCATTTTCTGTACATCATTCTCCTTTTTCTTTCCATAAATATTGTCTGACCATGTGGCAGCCCCAGAGTCTTCTGAACCTATTCTTGTTTGGGGGAGTCCCCCATTCTCAAATCATTCCTTGTTCAATTAAACTCTGTTAAATTTAATATGTCTTAAGTTTTTTTCTTAACAGTTTTCATTCACCCTCTGTTTACTGATTGCAAGACACTGAGCTAGGTGCTGTAATACCAACCCACCCCAACAGTCCCCTCAAACAACCTACCCAGTGTGTTAAGTCGTGAAATAGGATCATCATGCCAGTTATCTAGTTTCTGGGAAGAACAACATGCTGCTCAATGAACGCTTCACTTTTTAATCCATTGAAGAACAGAAAGGGCGTCAGCTAGCAGCTAAGAATTCTATCTCACACATATGAAAATATTTATAGATGAAATGATACCACATCTAGGATTTGCTTCAAAGTAATGGGAAGGGGAAGTGGGTGGGGCTAGGAATGAAATGAATGTTAGGAGTGGATAATTGTTTAAGCTGGTGATAGGTGCATGGATGTTTATTGCGCTATTTACTTTTGTTTAGGTTTGAAATTTTTCATAATTAAAAGCTTTAAAAAATTAGGCTGGGCATCGTGGCTCATACCTGTAATCCTAGGACTTTGGGAGGCTGAGGTGAGAAGATTGCTAGAGCCCAGGAGTTCAAGACCAGCCTGAGCGACATGGCGAGAAGCTATCTCTACCAAATTTTTTTATTAAAAAATTAGCTAGGCATGGTGGTTCATGCCTGTAGCCCCAGCTACTTGGGAGGCTGAAGCAGGAGGCTCACTTGAGCCCAAAAGTTTGAGGTTGAGCTACGATGACACCACTGCACCCTAGCCCAAGCAAAAAAGGGAGACTCTGTCTCAAAAAAAAAAATTTTTTTTTTAATTAAATCTCATTTAATAAGTCTCACAACCCAAAAAGGGACTTTGGAGGTAGAGTACTAGGAAATACAGCTTCAGTAATAAAAATTCTTACCCTTGCCTGTAATCCCAGCAGGTAGAGGTAGAAATAGGATTGTTTGAGGCCAGGAGTTCAAAACCAGCCTGGGCACATAGCAAGACCCTGTCTCTACGAAATTATTTTTGAAAGTAATAATAAACAAAATATTCTTAATCTTAACATAAGAATTAGAGACATCAAAAATTTGGTGATGCAGACAGACAAGACGAGGAAACTAAAGGTCAGAAAAATGTTGACAACGGGTCGTTATTGCCAGTGCCAAGCCTTGAACCGCCGTCTCTTGTTGTTCCTTCTAGTTTCTGTCTGCTACACTGGTGAGGGGCTATGGGTTACTACTGCAGCAATCTTTCCTAAGAGGCCTCAACTTGCACCTTCATTCATTTACAAGTATTCATTAAACACCTACTAGAAGCCAAGCACTATGCTAGGCTCCAGGGATATGAAAATGTATTGTAGATACAGTTTCTGACTTCAAGGAATTCAGAGTCTCATAGGGAAACTGGAAATTTGCTGCAAGAACAGAAAGAAGAGGTGCTACATATGTCAGCACCACTATTAGCATTATGGAGGTCAGTGGTAACCTTGAACAAGACGAATCTTGGAGGAGAGCTGAATTATAAGATGGAGGCAGCCAGGTTAGGGGTAACGAAGGCTTCTAAGCAGAGGAAATAGCATATCTAGAGGCTCACAAGTAGGAAAGTCTGATCTGTCTAATGAACTAAATGAGAGACTTACACCTAAAGCACAGTGTTTGTGATGAGGTTGGAGAGATAGGCATGGACAGACTATATAGGGCCTTCTAGGCCTGGGTAGGGCTTTATATATGACCCAATTTACATTTTGCAAAAGTCTAGATGCTGTATGAAAAATACCTGGGAGAGGAGCAAAAGAAGTAGGAACAGCTGGTGACTATTGAAGCGTCCAGTGGGAAAGGGTGTAGAGGCTTTGTCTCAGGTGGTCAACAGATGAAGTGAACTGATTAGATCTGTGTTTTGGAGAAGACAGGACTTACTGCTGGATTGAATTCAAGGATAAGGAAAAGGTAAGAATCAAGGATAATTTTGAGTTTCTGGACTAAGCAACTGTGCGGGGAGGGTGCCATCTCCTGAGATGGGAAACTCTGGAAAGTGCGAGAAAACAAGAGCTTGGTTTGGCAGGTGTTAAGTTTGACAGTCTTGTAAGACATCCCAGGGGAGTTGTCAAGGAGAAAATTGGATACAGGAATAGGACTCAGAGGCAAGACCTGGGGTGAAGATATAAATTTGGGAATTGAGATGGTATTTTAAACCACAAGACTAGGTGAGGAGAATGTAGGAAGAGAAGAAAAGGCAGCTCACATAACGCCCCAAAGAAATTTTATATTTAGAAAATGGAGAGAGGAAAAGTATCCAGCAAAAGAGAGAGGAAAGAAATGCCTAGAAAAATAGGAGGAAAACAAGGAGTTACACAACACTGGAAGGGAGGCTTAGCGTGACTGACTCCATTTTGTTTCTGACCCCTGCGTTAATATCCTTTAGTTTGAAAGCTTCTGCTTGACTCTGCACGTAGGCCAGCTAATTGTAATAAGAATTTAGTTTATATTCAACTCTAAAAGAAAGATTATAACCGTCCCTTTCCCAAAACTAACTTCCAGGAAGATAAGCATAGTATATACATAAGTAACAATGCTATGTTGAAGATTTATAGGAACATCATGACCTGACCTACATCATCCAAAGTTAACTGACCAAGAGCAAAGAAGTTTTACAACCTCCTCAGACCCTCATCGACACCCAGATGTCTGCGGTCCTCAGTTATGTCTTGCAACCACCCCCTCCTCCCCTTAACAAAAAAAGGAGCCAAAAGTTCATACTAACTTAAGATAGTTCTTTAGGACATTAGTCTGCCATCTTCTCGGTTTGCTGGCTCTCCAAATAAAAGTTGCTTTCTTTGCCCCAGCACCTTGTCTCTCAACTTACTGGCTGTCCTGTGGCAAATGGTAAGAGCTTAGACTCAGTTTATAGTTATTGCACAGAATCCAAGAGAGGAGACTGTTTCAAAATGGTAAATACTGACTGCTGCTGAAAAGCAAATGAGAGAAGAATATAGAGTCAAGGGTGATTGGTTGTTGTTGTTTCTTTGGTTTTTTGTTTGTTAGCTTTTAGGGCATAGAATAGTAGACATGTTTGTATGTTGATGGAAATACTCCTGTAGAGGAATTGCCTAAGGAGACAGTTCTTAATAAGGTGAGAGGGGAGGAAATCCGCAGAGCTGGTGGTCACGCAACTCCAGGGGACATTGCTCACATTGTGTTCTGAAGTCTTGCTTCAGGAGGTGCCACCCACAGAGAACACCTTGTGAATCGCACCTCCTGGGGTTATACATCAAGGCAGTACAAGGAATTCAGAGCATATATACCAGGAGGGAATGAAGCATGTATGGTAATATTGGCCTTTTTTGAGAAGGGAAAGAAGGGGAGAAAAAGATGGATACGGACATACTGAGATATGTTCATATAAAAGGAAAAGAGTTTCTTGTTCACTTACTTTTTATGATTCTCAGTTGTGTGCAGTGGTTCACACCCGTAATCCCAACATTTTGGGAGGCTGAGGCGGGATGATTGCTTGAGGCCAAGAGTTCAAGACCAGCCTGGGCAACATAGCAAGACCCCATCTCTAAAAAACAAAAAAATTAGCCAGGCATGGTGGCCCACAGCTGTAGTCCCAGCTACTTGGGAGGCTGAGGCAGGAGGATCACTTGAGCCTAGGAGTTTGAGGCTACAGTGAGCTATTGCACCACTGCATTCCAGCCTTGGCAAAAGAGTGAGAACCTGTCTCTAAAAAAAGAAAAAGAAGAGAAAAGAAAAAAGAAAAGATTCTTACCAAGTGAAGTAAGTCTGTGGGTTTTAATATCAGATAGAAAATCTGGGGTCAGTCATTTATTAACTACATGACTTTGGGAAAATTATTTAATCCCTCTAAACCTGTTTCTCCATTAGTAAAATGAGACTTGTAATAGCTATTGCTACATAAGATTATGACAAAGTTTAAACTCTATGTTCATATGTAAAACTTTATCCTGGCATGTAATAGATGATCAATTATGGTATAATGAATGTACCATGAAAACCATAAAGTGCCACTCACGTGCAAGGCATTACTTTTTTTCCTTCTTGCTTGGCCATGAAGAAGTTTCAGTACATACCGAAATCAGAAACTAAAAATTCGCGAAGGCTTTACTGCATGAAGTTAAATTTTAGAAACTGTGTGAAACTGCTTTATCAGGTTGCTAGGTGAAGTTTTCTTCCAAGATATTTTTGGCTCCCTGTCTTCTCCCTGGAGAAATTTTTAAAATAAGTTATTTGTTAAAGCAAAGCATGAAGCCAGGCTGCTAATGATGTAAAATACCCAGGGGAGACACACTTTTATTAGATTTTCACTGATTCACAAAGCAGAAAAGATCCTGTTTCTTCAGTATTAAGAGCTATTTTGCTACACATCCAAAGGCAACGGCTTTTCCGTGCAAGTGAGTTTCCTCTCTGGCATAATTCAGTTATTTCAAGGTGTTACCAATAACGGCCATGGGGAGATATTTTGACACATAGGCAATTTAAGAGATTAGAAACCTGGAAAAATCACCCTGAGCTTAGTCCTCAGAGAAATATGGGGGCATAGCAGTTTAATTAGGTCTTTGTAATGGAGCAAACATTGTTTGTGAAAGGAGCAACAACCGTGGGACTACACTAGCCTCGTCTATCTTGACGGCCTCAGTGCAGGGAGAATTGGGAATTCTCAGTGATGCTGCCATGAGAGCGATTGCAACAGAAGGTACAGCTGGAAGAGGAAGACTTTCTATGAGAACAAGAAATTCTTCAGAGAGAAATTCTGTAAATCAAAATTATCAGACAGCATTTTTTCATTCAGTTAGTAATATTTATCAAGTGTCTAGTGTCATGGCACTGTGGTCAATTCTATGGAGGGATTCAGAGTATAATCCCTGCCTGCTGGGTTCTCACAGTCTGAGCACCTAGAGATGAGATAAGTAACTATATGGTTTAGAAAGGGATGCGGGATGGGTATCCAACTTCTTAAAGCTCTTTGTAAAATCAGTAGCAGAAAAATATTCAAGTGACTTTTCAGAATACATGCACAATGCCTTATATTCTTTGAAAAAAAATCCACTATTTCTTGAATCAGAAAGCAGTATAGTCACCCAGACAAGGAATCTCGAGAGAATTTCAAGAGGAGTAATGCAATCTTCATTTATTCACCATGCATTCACCCATTTCTTTTTTTTTTTTTTTTTTTTTTTTGAGACAGAGTCTCACTGTGTTACTTGGGCTAGAGTGCCGTGGAGTCAGCCTAGCTCACATCAACCTCACACTCCTGGGCTCAAGCGATCCTTCTGCCTCAGCCTCCCGAGTAGCTGGGACTACAGGCATGCGCCACCATGCCCGGCTAATTTTTTCTATATATTTTTAGTTGTCCGATTAATTTCTTTCTATTTTTAGTAGAGACAGGGTCTCGCTCTTGCTCAGGCTGCTTTCGAACTCCTGAGCTCAAACAATCCGCACGCCTAGGCCTCCCAGAGTGCTAGGATTACAGGTGTGAGCCACCGTGCCTGGCCAGCCATTTCTTAATACAATAACATTTGTTAAAAGCAACTGCTATGTGCCTGGTACTGCTCCAGAAACTAGGAAACAAAAATATAAAAACAAGGTGCCTGCCCTCAGGAAGTTTCAAATATAAAGTAATTGAATTCTTCTAGACGGTAATAAGAAGTGGAGACCAGCTCGTTCCAGTCCTTACGTTTATAATTTGTTGTCTGGCAGGTTCAGACAAGATGATTACTTCCTGGCAGGTTGATTTGATTTGTCCAAGTTTATGTGTTTCTATATTTAAAAATGTTTCTTGAACTCTGAATGTGGGAGACAAAGTAACTAATTAAAAAGTGTTATGAGGCTATGCAAGGTGGCTCACGCCTGCGATCCCAGTTCTTTGGGAGGCTGAGGTGGGAGGATATCTTGAGCCCAGGAGCTCAAGGCTGCAGCAAGCTATGATCACACCACCACTGCACTCTAGCATGGGTAACAGAGCCAGTCTCCAAAAAAAAAAAAAAAAAAAAACAATGTCATGAGAATTTCGTACAGGTTTAGAGAATATATTCTGCTAAGCATGCACTTGTGTGTGCATATATCTATGTACGACTAATTACTATATTTTATACACACATATTCCTATTTAAACTCCAAGCTTTCCTTGTTTGGGATGGTAGCTATTCTATTTTGCATTATACTAAATACAAAATCTGAGACCTAATCCTGTCTTAGTCTGCTTTCTGTTGCTTATGAAAGAATACCTGAAACTGGGTAATTTATAAAAAAGAAGAATTTATTTCTTACAATTATGGAGGCTGAGAAATCCAAGGTTGCGGGGTGCATCTGGTGAGGGCCTTCTTGCTGGTGGGGACTCTCCGTAGAGTCCTAAAGTGGTGCAGGGCATCACATGGTAAGGGGGCTGAGTGTGCTAGATCAAATTGCTCTTCCTTCTCTCATAAAGCCACCAGTCCCACTCCCTTTAATTAATCAATCCATTAACATATTAATCTATTAATCCATGAATGGATTAACCTATTCATGCGGGCACAGCCCTCATGATCCAATCACCTCCTAAAGGCCCCCCCCTCAATACTGCCACATTGGGTTTAATTTTCAACACGAGTTTTGGAAGGGACATTCAAACCATCACACTGACCTTCTTTTGTGTCACACTTTCCTGAGTCCCACTTACTACTTTCACAGCAATAACATCTCCAAATATTTACTGATCTGCCCACATTTCTTTTAACATTCACTTCAGTCCAGTTACTAATGTTTAAAGATCTCCATCTCTACTTCTACTATGTTGCTACAATTGATCTTGTATCTTCCATTTATGTCTGTTCTTTGGAGATACTCATAACAGTTTTCCTCCAAAGGTAGAGCCAGGGAATCTATATTTTAATTCAAGCTGTTTAAGTATTATACAAGTAATAGGAATGTCTTCTCATTGTGAAAGGTTCCAATGATATGCACAAAGTGAATGCCTTCCTGATTGTCTTTTCAATTCTTGTACTCCCAAGATATAATCATGGATATCAGCTAAGTGCAAATCTTTTCAGATGCTTTCCTATTATGTACATATTTTTAAATAGAGAAATAAATAGTTTTTACTATCTTTTGATCATTTTTTTGCACAAAGAAGAAAGTGTGGCACTTAATGTAAGTGTTCTTCTAAGAGCTTTACTGCTATTAACTCATTTAATTCTTATAATAACCCTATATAAAGCAGATATTATCATCATGCAACCTTATATTCTACAGATAAGGAAACTGAGGCAGAAAGAACATAGACAACTTGCCCAAGTCACCCCCCTAATAAGTGGTAGGGCACTGGCCCCTGGGCATATTCTGTGAACCTCCTCATCATACCAGTATCATACTATATGAATTACTTGGCAACTTGCTTTTTTAAACTTAAGTATATGGTTTGGAGTCCATTTAAAACATAATATAAAGCTCTTTCCTCCTTTTTTATACTGCTGTACAGCATTCCAAAATTTAAAATATAGATGTACTACTTTTGTTTAACTGTCTCCTATGTCTTGACATGTTGACCTTTTACTATTAACTGTTATTGCTATTAATAACAGTCTTAGATGCAGGAGAAGTACATGGCTGTTCACTATACTACACTGTTTACTTAGTTTGTTTGAAATTTCCATAATAAAAGGTTTTTTTTAAATACTAGGGTAAAAATTTATTCTACCTGCATCTTTGTGATCATGTATGAGAATTACTCTAGTAAATACTGAGAAATGGAAATGCTGGGTTTAAGAGTGTATGCATTTTGCAGTGTAATAGATACAAACAGATCACAATGTCCAAAATCAGCTTTACTAATTTACATACCTCCCAATAGTATACAAGAGTACGTAGTTCCCTACCACATTTTGAACTGTCAATCTTTTATATTTTTCCCAATATACTGAGCAAACAATGGTTCGATTTGCATTTTCCTGATTCCTGGTCAGATTAAACAATTTTATATGTGTTTTTTGGCCATTTGCATTCCTTGCCTATAAAGAATGATTTCAAAATTTTGCTTGGTTTTCTGTGGAATTGCAAGAAGCTGTGTTTTCTTAAAATCTCTCCAGATGAAGATGATGGTCAACCATATTTGGGAGCCAAGACTTTAAGGGATGTCATCTTTGCTTCTAAGGCATGGAGTTGGGTACCTGACTGCTCACATTGCCTTTCTGAGTCAGGAAACACATTAGTTAATCAATCCAGTGGCCACTCACTAGGAGTGAGGGAAATCCTGGTCTCTCATATTTCTCCAGGCTTCTGTGACTCTTGGCTCTCAATGATCACCTTTGTCTCTCCTCAGCCCACTGAGATGCCTTCTTTATCTTGCCTCCTTCCTTCCATCCCCTATTCATTTTACCACCTTCTATGTGAAAAAGAAGAGATTTGGGACAAAGTGCTCCTAGGAAGTTGAATTCCTTAAAAGCAACAGGCTTCTTCATGGTCTTCCTGAAAAATCTTCCACCTTTTCCCACAAGTGTGTTGCAAGAGACAAACAGGTCATGTTTAACATGCAGAAGACATAGCTCACATTCAAACCACTGCTGCCTCAGCAGAAAAGCTCTTTTTAGAACCTTAAAATCCTTTAATCCTTTTCTGGTTAATACATTGGAGTTGTCCAAGCATTTCAAAATTATTCATTGTGTTCTTCTCTTACAGCTAACAGAATCAAAACTAAAATTGTCATCCCTTTCGAGCCCCTCCTTTACGGTGTCTCATTTGACACTATTATGTTCTGAAATAATTTCTCCTCCTTTCCACCTAACCAGAATGTAATAAAAACATGAGTCTGCTGAGAACTTAAGCTTCTGCTAGAGTGAGCCAAATGTCACCCCATGAGATTTTTCCACTGTTATGGAGCACTCCTGGGCATACATTCAGTTCTAGAAACATTCTCTGAGAACTTTCTATGTGTAAATTACATAAACATGATAGAGGAAACGAAGGTAATTAAAACACATTTCTTTTTTTTTTTTTTTTTGAGACAGAGTCTCACTCTTTTGCCCGGGCTAGAGAACCGTGGCGTCAGCCTAGCTCACAGCAACCTCAAACTCCTGGGCTCAAGCAATCCGCCCGCCTCGGCCTCCCAGAGTGCTAGGATTACAGGCGTGAGCCACCATGCCCGGCCTAAAACACATTTCTTATCCTCCACAAACTGGAATCTAATGGAGAGATACAATAACTCTAAAGCAAGGCTGGCCCTGTTAAATGCCATGACAGAAGTACGCAATGACATGGAGTGGAATAGACTGGGGGCTTGGGAGGAACTAAAAGCCCTTGAGAGCAAAGCTGAATGAGGGCAGGCATTTGACCACTTTGACCACCAGAGGGAAGTCTTGACCAGTGTCGTGATTCTTATTTCTTAGTTTTTCTTGTGCGAAGAAAGAGTTTTTCTTTTTTTGTTTTTCTTTTTTTTTTTTTGCGACAGAGTCTCTGTTGCCCGGGCTAGAGGGCCGTGGCGTCAGCCTAGCTCACAGCAACCTCAAACTCCTGGGCTCAAGCAGTCCTTCTGCCTCAGCCTCCGGAGTAGCTGGGACTACAGGCATGCGCCACTGTGCCCGGCTAATTTTTTCTACATATTTTTAGTTGTCCGATTAATTTCTTTCTATCTTTAGTAGAGATGGGGTCTCACTCTTGCTCAGGCTGGTCTCGAACTCCTGAGCTCAAACAATCCGCCCACCTCGGCCTCCCAGAGTGCTAGGATTACAGGCGTGAGCCACCGCGCCCAGCCGAAAGAGTTTTTCTTACTGACTATCTTGGAATCTCTGATTTTTAGAACCAGAGGGGCTTTCTGGAATCATGTTACGCAATGCTTTGATTTTACATGTGCGAAAACTAAGCCCAAGTCATGTAACTACATAACATTGGGGATGAGAGGTCAGTAATCCCAACTTTTATGGTAGGGCCCTTTTCACAAAAAATATTATCTTTGTTATCTTTATTATTTTAATTTCTGTGTTCTTCTGTCTCTTGAAATATTAGTGTCTGATATCACCAATAGGAGAGGGCTCAAATGCATGTTTCAAAGATAATTTGGTAGCCAGATAAATGTGTCTGTGTGTCTATACACAAAAGATCACATTGTCAAATCAGACTCACGTAATGAGAGATCTTACCTAGCATCAGGCTTTACTAATAATTTCAGGAATACAACCAATCAACAGGAACAGGCAAGGAGGGAGAGGTCTTAGACACTGGGAGCAGCTCCCAGGTCCTTTCTTCCCATATAAGACATATATGCTCTCTGTAACGAAACATCTCAATTTTATGGTCATATGTAATACGTAATAGCTTTTGTGATGTTTTTCAGTAAGTCATGCTCCTTAAATCCATAGATTCACCGTAAGTAATTCCAAAGTAGGGATATCCTGCAAAAAGCATTTCATAGATAAGGACTCTCCTCCTAGCCAATAACATAGTACATTTGCCAGGAGGTCCAGTTATCAACATGTTTACAATATCAGGTCACCTATCTCCTTTCTTTCTCCAAAGCATCTCTAGCCCCCACCTCCATCCTCAGTAATGGGATATAAATAAATCACAGGACAGCTGCCTTAACTTCTTCCTGCCCAATATTTATATATTGAATAAGGAGTAAGCCCCTTATGTATACATCTTCCATACCACTACCAGATCATCATAGGAGAGAGGAAAAAGCCCATAAGTGTGTAGTTTTCCATATTTAGCTATGATCAGAGTGAGGGGAAGTGGAAGTGTTAGAATTTTGGTGCTAGAGCATCTTTACTCATAATCCATAAAAATGTTAACCCAAATTTGTTTCTTTGGGCCAAACAAACAATAGAGACCCACAGGCAAGCAATCATTTCCCAAGGCCTTTTATTTCACTCTGCCTTTGTTTCCCCCCAAAATTTACTCATAAGAATGTCCTTTAACCAAGAGTACTTTTAAAATCATATTTTTTGCCTTTGAAGCTTTCATTCTTTGGCAGGTAATTACGCAAACCAAGTATCAATTTTTTTTTTGTTAAGAGTTGGGCTTTTGCTGTGTCACCCAGGCTGAAGTGTAGCGGCCTGATCATAGCTCACTGTAACTTTGAACTCTTGAGCTTGCACAATCCTGCCGCCTCAGCCTCCCAAGTAGCTGCGAATACAGGGCTGTGCAAACACACCTAGCTAATTACAAAAAAAGGTTTTTTTAGAAGCAGGGTCTCGCCGTGTTGCCTAGGCTGGTACAATTGCTTTTATATTCACCTCTGTCTCCCATTCTTTTGCCTACAATCTTTTCTCATACCAATGTGATCTTCTAAAAAACCAAATCAGACCCTATCACTTCTTGAGTAAAATGCCCTAATGGTTTTATATTGTATTTGGAATAAAATCAAACTCCTTACTCTGCCTATAGGGCCCATCAAGATCTGGCCCACGCATACCCCTGCTACCTCAATTCTATCACCTTCCCCAGCCTCCATCTTTCTGTAACTTGAGCACATTATACATAACTTAGGGCCTTTGCACAACCTGTTCCCACTACCCACAACTCTCAGCCCCCAACTCGTCAAAGGCCTGGCTGCTTCTTTTCATTCAAATAACAAGTCAAATGTCACTTCCCAAGGAGATCTTCCATGAGCACACAATCTATTCTAATAAAGTTCCCCATTCACCCACAAGTCTCAGTCTCTATCACTTCAATTTTTTTCATAGCATTTATAACCAGTTATTACATTGACTATTTACTTGTGTATCTTATCTGTCTTGATTATCTGATATTTCTCAGTGCTCAGAGTAATGCTTTGCCCATAAAAAACCCACTTGAGATATGGTGTTGAATGAATGAATGGATGGATGGGCCCCCTTTTTCCCTTCTGGCACACTTTCAGGTAATCTCACCCAGTCCCAGGGCCTTATGTCATCCATATGGAGATGACTCTCACATTTTTCTCCCTCACCCAAATAGTACCTCTGAACTGCAGACTTCTATATCTGGCTACTTATTTGCTATAACAAGCATCTCAAATTTAAGCAGGTCCCAAATACAACTCTTGACCTTTTTTTGACCTAAACTTTCCTCTACCACTATCTGCATCTCAGTAAATTATACCCTGACAAAAGAAAAACTTATAACAAATTTAGTTTAAGGATCTCAATTGTGTTTATTTGTGATTCCATAATCGTATAACACTTCATTCCACAAAATAGAATAACTGTTCCAATGAGTCGAGCAGAAGAAATTGGCTTTATAGACAGAGAAGGACTCAGGAATCAGAAACAAAGACAAAAAGTGAATGGGTCATTTCAAAGTTACTTCCTTTGTAAGGGGGAGATGGAAACAGAACAAAAGAGAAATAACTAATGGGTTAACATCAGATTACTTAAAGTTACCTTTTTTTTTTTTTTTTTTTTTTTTAGAGACAAATTTTCACTCTGTCACCCAGGCTGGAGTGCAGTGAAGTGATCCTAGCTCACTGTAACTTCAAACTCCTGGGCTCAAGCGATCCTCATCCCTCAGCCTCCCAAGTAGCTAGGACTACAGGCACGTGCCACCACGACTGGCTAATTTTTAAAATCTTTTGCGTAGAGATGGAATCTTGCATGTTGTCCGGGCTGGTCTCAAACTCCTGGCCTCAAGTGATGCCCCTACCTCAGCCTCCCAAATTGCCTCCCAAAGTGCCGAGGGATTACAAGCCAGATTACCTTTTGTGTAAGGATTAAAGGCAGAAGAAACTTCATTATCATGCTGATTGAAACTGGCCTGTTTGGGAGGTTAGGCTGTTACCTCTTTCTCCTGATTTCTTAGGTCAGTTAACAGGTCATCATGAGTGACTTCATTTTGATGTTTAGTCTGGACTGTTGGGGCCTAAGAGCTTAGTCCAAAATAGTGGCCTCCTATAATTTTTACGTAACAATCCCATTCATACATTTGCTGAAGTCCCAAATTGGAGTCTTCCTTGATTCCTTTCTATCCCTCACCTCCCAGTTCTAATCTTCTCGGTGTATCATGTTAAGTCTGCTTCCAAAATACATTTCAAATTGTCCATTTAAGAACTGGAACAGAAACCATGACTTACAAAACAAACTGTTCCCTGACTCACAAAACAGATAAATTGTACCAAACCATGATGTGAAAAACAAACTGACTGAGCTTAATTCAGAGCCATATTTTCCAAAACAAGTCCACAGTCATATTAATTTGACATTGATTCACATGTTCTAAAGATAAGGCCATGACTGTTGAGCAATTCACATGGGTTACCAATTCCCTGCGCAACTACCCTGGGACTAAATCCAGCACTTAAAACTCTTCAGTATCCTTCTCTAATGCCCCCTTTTTAATAAATTCACTTCTTTTTTAATCTGGTGTTATCCACTACAGCTTCATAAAACCTAGTCAATTGATTACAACAGATATCTACTGCAACCAGTTGGAAGAAATGATGAGGATGCTTGCAATTAAGCACCTGAGATTGGTCAATAGAGACAGGCCAATCCTCTTGCAAGACTGTGCGTCTCAAAAAACAACACTGCTCAGACTACAAAAGCTGGACTTGGAAAGTCTCTGTCATCCACCGTATTCACCAGACCTTGCACCACTGACTACCACTTCTTCCAGGCTTTGGACCACTTCTTGCAAGGAAAAATATTCAATTCTCAAAAAGGCGTGGGAAACACCTTTCATGATTTCATCACCGCTGTCTCTCCAGGCTTCTTTGCTGCTGGCATAAGTAAGCTACTGTTAAGATGGCAAAATTGTGTTTATAGTTTAGGTGCATACTTTGATTAATTGTACTGCTTCTTGTTTGAGATATAATAAACTAAACTTTTGACTCGAAATCAGACATTTCATATTTAATGACTTAATAAATATCCTTTTTTTGTGGAGTGGAAAATTATTTTCAATTTTTTTTCTATAGAGCTGTCTTTATTGATATCTGAAAGTTACTTATATATTCTGCATATTAGCCTTATATTGTTTACATATGTAGCAAATATCTTCTCCCACTCTGTGGCTTGCCTTTTCACTTTTTTTTTCCTTTTCTTTTGCAGACTGGTGCTCTCAAAGAACAGCCACTGAGATGGCATTGCAAGTGCAAAAGAGCTTATTGAGGAGTAATATCAGTGAAAGGAAAAGCAGCGTTGGGCAGGGGTTGCCATTAGACAACAATTCCAACTTGAGGAAGTCTCTGCACCCCAACGGGAAGCACTGGGGCAAAAATTTTCCATTAAATGAATCCTCCATTGGGTGGAAATGGCTAGCCTCTTACGTAATACCATTGCCTTGCTCAGTCATTGATTAGCCAGGACCTCCCTGAGAAAAGAGTGACCTAAGCTATCACTACTTGCTCCATTTTTGACTGTGGAAACCAGTCCAAGAATAGCATGACCTCGGCTTAACAATTAGGCAAACTTGATACAGCTAACAGCTGGAGGCTATCACACTAGCCACATTCCTTGCAGTTGGGCAGTGAATCTTTAAAGGAGCTCTGAATGGGGCACATTTCTGTGTCTGCCACTCTCTTTTAACAGTGTGTTTTTATGAGCAGAAGTACTTAATTTTGATCTAGTTAAAATTTAAATCATTTGTTTTATGGTTAGTGTGTTTTCTATCTTGTTTAGGAAATCATGAAGATAGTCTTCCATATTCTCTCTTAAAAGCTTTTCATTTTGCCTTTCACGTGTCTTGAAAGCATAGGATTCATTTTTGTATATGCGTAAGGAGGAGGTCTATTTTTTCCCTCATATGGATACTCTATTGGCTCCATATTATTGACAGATGATCCTTTCTCTGCTGACTTACAGTACCATCCCTGTCTCTTACCAAGTGCCCATGGATGTAAAGTGTGTTTATGGGCCCTCTGCTGTTCCATTCTAATTGTAGAGAAAGTCATCTCACTGTATTCTTCTTTAAAAGTATCTTGATGATTTTCAGCCTTTTAAATTTTCATATAAATTTTAAAACCAGCTTGTTAATGCCCCCTAAAATGACTTCTATGATTCTGATTGTAACAATATGGAAAATTTTACATCTTCCAAATTACAATATAAGCTTTCAAATCTACAAACATGGTATATCTCTGTAAAGTCTGTGAATAAAATTGTAAGTTTCCCCCATAAAATTCTTAGACATATTTCATTAGATTTATTCCTATGTATTTTATATTTATTGACAATATTAGAAATGGTAATTTTTCAAAAATTTTACTTTTATTTTTTAAATTTTTGTTAGCATATAGAAATATAAGATATTAATCTTGGTATATTGATTTTGTATCCAACCCATTGCTAAATAATTGTATTAATTTTTTTTCAGAGAAGGGGTCTCCTATGTTGCCCTGGCTGGTCTTGAACTCTTGCCTTCAAGGGATCCTTTCCCTTCAGCTTCCTGAGTACCTGGCACTATAGGTGCAAACCACTATACCCAGTCTATTTCATTAAGTTTTAAAATTTACCAATAAATACTTTTGCATTTTCTACATACACATTCACATCAACTGTGAATAGTGACAATTTTGTTTCTTTCTTTCCAATCTTTACTTTTTGTTTCTTATTTTTTTCCTCTTTTTCTTTTGCCTTAATGTGCTGGGTAAAGTCTCCAGCCCACTGTTGAAAATAAATGATGAGAGCATTCATCCTTCGACTCTCTGGGTTCTTGTTTTCACTTAAATTTCGGACTGATAATTTTTTACTACCTTGTTAGTTCTTCACTACTTTGAAGAAAACTCTAAAATATTTTACCTAGGATTTTTATCTGTTGTTCATAGAAGAATTGGTCTGAATAACCTAGCCTATGATATTCCTTGAAAACCTGAAACATACTTTGTTTTGTTTTAAATGTCTTTACCCAGCTCCTTTCATTATTTTTGCTATCATTGACTTAGGTTAAGTCACCAACCTTTTTTCCCTGACCCATTGTAGTAATCTTCTACTTTTCTTCCTTCCTCTCACCTTCAGTTAATTCTCCAGTCAGGAAGAACTTTCTAAAATAGAGATTTTATCATATATCTCAGTGAATAAAATCCTTTAATGTCTATCTCGATTCAGTTGGAAATAACTTCACTTTCCCTCTTTCCCTCATGTATTCTGTGTTCCAACCACACACACACACACACACACACAAACACACACACACAGTGTTTTCAACATTCTATGCTTTCTCTTTCCTCTGGACATGCTATTGCTTCATCCACCCGCAACATCATTGTGTCTATAATTTACCTCTTGAACTATTTGTCCTTCAAATTTTAGCTCAAACATTATCTCTTCTGTGAAGACGTCCTATGCCCCACCATGATGGGCTGAGTCATGTTCCCAAAAATTCATACGTTGAAGCCCTACCCCCTAATACATCAGAAGGTGACTGCATTTGGAGATAGGATATTTGAAGAGGTGATTAAGTTAAAATCAGGCCATTAGGGTGGGCCCTGATCCAATCTGACTGCTACCCTTATGAGAAGAGATTAGGACACACAGAAAGGCTCCAGGGACTTCCACATACAGAGGGAAGGCCATGCGAGGACACAGCAAGAAGGTGGCCATCTGCAAACCAAGGAGAGAGGCCTCAGAAGAAAGGAAACCTGCTGACACCTTGGTCTTAGGCTTCTATCCTCCAGAACTGTGAGCAAATAAATTTCTGTTGTTCAAGGCCCCAAGTCTGTGGTATTTTATTATGGCAGCCTGGGCAAACACACATCCACCACCTCCCAGCCAGAAAGTCAGATACTCCCCTTCCGCGCTTCCTCAGAGCTTTTTACGTAGCCCTGTGGTAGCCTTATCACCTAATGTTGTCCTTGTTTTTCATGCCTATCCCTCCACTTTTACTGAAAAGTTAAGTTTCTTGAAAAAACATGATTTGAATGATGTCAGCTATTTCTCAAAATGAGAGACAAGAGGAAGATTATTTTCGAGAAGCTAATTGAAAGATTCATGGATTGCAGACCAGCCTGAACCCTAGGGTAACCCCGCAGAAATCCTAAAAGTCAGAAACTACAGTACTGATAACTTCCTCTTGGCATAAAAGGTGGGAGAGGGTATTATTCTCGCTGGGAGTAGAAACAAGGTAGTAAAACGGTAACAGCCTGTGTATGCTTATATTAGTGTTAAGCTTCAGGCTGACTTGGGCAATGAAAGAGTATACATAGATCTAACAATCTCTGAATGGGTCTTGCCCTGAAATCTTCATTCACTAGAGAAGTGTGTGTGTGAGTATGTGTGTGTGTGTGTGTGTGTGTGTGTGTGTGTGTGTGTGTGTGTCTTAGAATAGTAAAAGCGGTATTTTAACATTGTGG